>JAADWJ010000766.1:0-12335 GCA_023336165.1 Pythium monospermum | reverse complement strand
TTTTTTTTTTTTTTTTTTTTTTTTTTTTTTTTGCTGATGTCTGTGCAGTTTGCTGGAGCGCTTCAATGCCAACAAGATCCATTTCTCCTAGACGAACACCAAAGAAAAACCAGTCTCCCGAGGAAAACCAGTCCCCACCGCTGGGCAAGGCGCCAATGGAGACCAGTGCTATGACTCCATCCTACAGGAGTGTTGGGAGTCGGCTGAGCATTTCCGCTAACCCATGAAATTGTATCTGTTTTGTATTATCTCTTTGTGGCTTTCACGATTTTTTTTTTTTTTTGCTGTACCTATTATTAATAACCGAGGAAGTTGTGTGGGGGAAGCTCTTTGGACTTGGGATCAAACGGCTTCATGTTGCAGTTTCCCATTTTCCATTTGTGCCAAACTCACTCCCTTCAAAAGCGCCATTTTTAGATGAATAGAATGAGCTTTGCTGCTGCTTCATCGTGGAGCCGTTTTGCCCACAACAGACCTGGTTGACCCAAGAAAGAGACGGTCGTGGGTGGGATGGAAGGAAGCAGAAGCAGTTGGGAGTTTGGCAAACGAACGAGAGGCACAAGAGCCATTTGGCGTTCCTTTGCCGTGCCCACTGCTCCAACAGAGAACAGTGCAAGCAGCCAGCATGGCGTCCGACAAGACGAGCAGCAGCAGTCTCAATCGGCGCAACAGCACGGAGCGAGACCGCGACAGGGACCGAGACCGCGACCGAGACCGCTCTCGCCGTGAAAGGGGAAGCTACTACGCAGCCGAAGACGAAGTAGACACCGACGTCAACGACAGTGGCAGTGGTGCAGCCCGTGCGACGTCTCGCTCACCGTCTTCGTCATCGTCGCGGTCGGAACGCAGTTCACGAAGCGACCGAGGCACTGACCGTAGTGAGCGTGGCACTGACCGTAGTGACCGGAGCAGTGGTCGTGACAATGGTAGCGAGTCCCGCAGCGATCGAAGCAGCCGCCGTGACCGGGATCGTGATCGCGACTACGAGTACGAAGATCGCGACCGCGAGTACGACCGGGGAAAAGACCGGGACCGGGACAGAGACAGGGACCGGGAGTATGATTCCAGGGAGTACGACCGCGACTGCGATCGTGATCGCCATACCACCACCACCAACAGCAGCAACTACGACCGTAATAGCTCTTCATCGTCTTCGATCGCCAACCGCAGCAGTCGATCGGGAAGCATTGGCTCGTTCTCGCGGCCAGCGACGTACGACCCACGGCTCGCGCAGCGTGCGCTGGGTCGCTATGATGATGATGACGACGATGTGCGTCGTCGCCGGTTGATGAAAGACGAACTGGGTCTTGGGGAAGATGAAGAAGACGGTGGCAGCGGTGGCCACGAGGACGACCACGAGGATGGCGAGAGTGGTGGTGGCTCTACCATGGGCACACCACGTCGTGGAGGCAGCAGCCGCCCGGCGTCCGGCGCTGCGACAAGCAACGGCGCTCAGGCGTCCAAAGAGCTTCAAGAGAAGTACAATAAGATCCACCAAGAGCTCCAAATCGCACGAGACAATGAACAAAAAGCGCAAGAATCGCTTGGTAAACTTCAGCTTCTCAGCAAATCGCAAACTGCAATTTTAAAGACCACGATGATCAAAAAGCTGCAAGAACGCGACGACCAACTGGACGAAATGGCCAGTGTGATCAAAGGCTGTGAGGCCAAGCTTCAGCAAGCGGGCATTTCCTTTGAAAGCTACACACCGCCATTGCCATTGCAACAACAACAGCAGAACCAGTCAAGCAGAAGCGCCGCTGCGGGGGCTGCTGAAGCCGACGCGATCGCTGAGATTGGCGCGATGAAAAACGAAATGGACCGGCTCCTGGACGAAAACAAAGCACTGAAGGCGCAAGTAAAGAGCTCTTCGTCTTCCTCTCCATCCAAAGCAACAGCAGCAACAGCGTCTTCCCCTGGACACATAGCGAGTGAGAGTGACTCTGTGAGTAGTAGTAAGGTGGAGTCCTTGCAGGCAGAGAAAGTGGCCATGGAGAAGCAGCTCAAGACAGCGCAGCAACAGATCAGTTCGCTGAAGAAGGAGCTCACGAGTGCACAGGCAGCAGCGGAAGCCAGTGGCAGTACTGGACCGTCAATGCTGCCACCCGCGGCTCCGGCAAACGCTGACGAAGTGCGAAGGCTTCAGAAAAAGGTACAACTACTACATAGTATACGACCACTCGAAGCTGTCTCAAACAGTGCTAGTATTGCTCTATCATGTATTCTTATTTTGCTTCTCCTTCCCACAACGTAGCTCTCCGATACAGAAGAAACACTCAAGACGGCCCAAAAAAAGGTACGCAACCCCCAGCCATCCTGAAAATGTGTGGGATATCCAGTAGCAACTCACACGGTCTTGTTGGCTGCTTCTTTTCAGATCCAAAAACTCGAAAGCGACTTGACCACTAGCCATGCGGCTGTGTCAGCGTCGTCCTCTTCCGAAGCCGCCAAGGCCACTGCGACGGCTGGTGCGGTGGCCCAGTTGGAACAGCAACTGAACCAACAAGCCACCCAAATCAAAGAGCTCACCACGCAGCTGGAGAGCCAAGTCAAGGCTTTCCAATTGAAAGAAACGGCGTGGGAAGAGCGCCACGCCAAGCTCAAGACCACCGCAGAAAGCGAACTTGGCAAAATCAAAGAGCAAGCTAAAAAGGCCATCTTGGATTTGAAAAAGCGATTGGAATTGTCCACAAAAGACCAAGACCACAAAAAAGGGGCACTATTAGCATTGAAAGCGAATGCCTCCAAGCAAAAAAGTGATTTTTTGGTTTTGAAAAAGGAAATTGTCCACCAGCAACAGCAAGTGCCGTTGCTTGCCAAGCAGCTCACGGATAAGATCACGCAACGGATCCAACGGCAAACAGACGCGATGGCGGGGGTCGTGGAAAACTACAAGCGCGAAATGAAAGAACGCAAGCGGCTTTTCAATTTGGTCCAAGAACTGAAAGGAAATATTCGGGTCTTATGTCGTGTACGCCCCATTTCCAAAAATGAACTTTCTCATGGAAGCAAAGCCGTGTGTAAATTCACCAACGAAGAGATCACCATCAATGGCGACAAAGGCAAAGTCAAAACGTGGGAGTTTGACCGTGTCTTTGACACAAACTCCAAGCAAGAAGAAGTGTTTGCGGAAGTGCGGCCACTGGTGACAAGTATCTTGGACGGGTACAGTGTGTGTATCTTTGCGTACGGGCAGACGGGCTCTGGAAAGACCCATACGATGTCGGGCCCACCGGAATCGCCCGGTATTAATACCCGTGCTTTGCAAGAGCTTTTCGAGAAAAAAACGGAACGCAGCAAAGAGTACCAAGATGAACTGACGGTCAGTGTCATGGAAATTTACAATGAACAAATCCGTGATTTGCTGGCTGCGGATGCTGCGAATACAAACTTGCAAGTGCGGCAAGGACCCACGGGCAATTTTGTGCCGGGGCTGACCGTCGTGCCGGTGCAAACGCTGGACGAAGTCTTTGAGTTGATCAAGAAGGGCAACAAGAACCGCAGCACCCATGCGACCGATATGAACGAACACAGTTCTCGAAGCCACTCGATCTTGTCGGTCAATTTGAAGAGCGTCAACATGGTCACCGCGGCGGTCGCGAATGGAAAGCTCTTCTTGGTCGATTTGGCCGGTTCCGAACGCTTGTCCAAGACGGGGGCGGAAGGCCAGCGGCTCAAAGAGGCCCAGAATATCAACAAATCCCTTTCGGCACTTGGCGATGTCATCGCGGCACGCGCGAGCAAGCAAAAACACGTGCCGTACCGCAACTCGTCGTTGACGTACTTGCTGCAAGACGCGCTTGGCGGTGACTCCAAGACGCTCATGGTCGCGTGCGCGAGTCCCGTGGACTACAACAGCGAAGAATCGTACTGCACGCTCAACTTTGCGGCACGAGCACGAAGCGTCGAGATGGGCAAGGCCACCAAGAACGTCACGGCGTCTTCTGCGGCACCTGCAAAGGAGTAGTTAAACCCACCAGTAGGCCAACTTTTTTTTTCTCTCTCTTCATTCTCATACCGTTGTTTCAAAATATATTGGACCCCTTCATTCATTAAACTCATCCTCAAATGCATTTGCTGCTCACTTGCGACCACGACGACGGTTTTGGCGGGACGCAATTTCCTCTTCTTCGCTTTCCACGTCGTCAGCAGCGTCTTCTGCACCCTTCGCATTTTGTGCGTCGACCACTTTTTCTTCTTCTTCTTCTTCATCTTCATTTTCATCTTCATCGTCTTCATCATCAGATAGTTGCGTGATTCGACCAGATGAAGCGCGTCGCGGCGTTTGGCTGGTACGCGCCGGTCGAGATCGCTTTGATGCGGTCTCTTCCTCAACTTCTTCTTCCTCCGTCAGCTTTCGTTTCAGTGAAGTCGAGGTTGCTGGAACCGCCGTCGCTGTGCCATTAGCGTCAGCATCAGCATCAGCATCAGCATCAGCAGCTGCCACATTATCCGTTCCTTTCGAGACCCGCAGGCGCTTCGCTGGCGACGCCTCCTCTACGTCTCGAGATTTTCGCTTTCGCGTCGCTTGAACAGCATCTGCATCCGTTTCATCATTTTCATCTGCTTCTGGGCCAACTTGTGACCGCAGTTCATCCTCTTCGTCCGCTCTTGTGCTCGTCACGCTCAATCTCACCTTCCTCTTGAGTGCTTTTGCAGCAGAAGCCGACCGAACAACACCATCCGCGTTTGAAATGAGCGACTGGAACTCAAACACGACTTTCCATTGGTGATCGATGTCATCCTCTTCGCCTGGCACGTCATCACCCAATTTTTCAAGCATCTGCCTAAAATGGGCATTCAATTGCTTGATGCTGGGCTTGTCCAAGTGCGACAAGTAGGGACGCAAGACATCCAAGAACGAGAATTGCGCGGGCCGTTCGAGAGCGTACCGTACGCCTTCACACACGAATCGAAAAAACGGCGCACGAAGCGACGATGCAACTTTGCCCACGCCGAGCGACTGGCTCAGCTTCTTGGCTAGTTCTTTCAACTCGGCTTCACTGCTCGCGATGTTGGCCTCTAGTTCTTCCTGCGTGGCTTCGTCGTCCTCGGCACTCTCGTATTCTTCGTTCATGCCGAGAATGATTCCAAAAACTTGACGCAATGCCGTCATTTGAACTTCGAGATACCGAACAGGAGCGTCGGCCTTGATATGCCTGGCGAAGGCACGTACCACTTCTTGGCTATCGTGTCCTCCATCCACCAAGTACCGAAGCACTGCGGCTGCTTGGCGTTTGTTGCTTGGGTTTGAATGCGAAACACGTCCCAATGCCACGAGAATCTCGGCCTTAGCGCGCTCCGAAACAGACGATTGGTCCTTCTTTACGGTGGCCGCATCATCATCATCATCCTCTCCTTCCGGTTGGTCATCCGTCGCTTCCATTTCGTTCTCGAAGTACATTTGCGTGAGCAGTACCAACACTTTTGGAAGTGACCAGTCGAGTTTATCGTACGGCGCGGGTGCGTCCTTGAATTTCTCGACAAACAAACAGCGCGCATCACAAAAAATTAAAAACGCCCCGCGCTGGGCCACCTTGACAAACAAAGCAGCTTTGGGGTCTTCGAAAACGATCTCTTCCATCTCGATCTGCGGTTCCTCACTCATTTCCTCGTCACCATCTTCATCGGGCGTGCGTACCTTGCCAACCTTGTTCAAATGCATCTCCAAGACAGAAGTGATCGCCTCTTCCAGCAACAAGCGAGCCGTGCAAACACCGTCAATCTGACTAACGATCTCTCCCTCCGTTGTAGTACCAGCAGCAGCATTGGCTGCTTGTTCCGCGGCAGAGGAAAATACTGGGCGAGTCAACCAGAGCACATCGGAGAACAGAACACTCAGTGCAAGCTTGATCGACTCAGCCTCCAGTAACGCAGCGTCCATCTCCGTGACTTTTGTGGAGCGACGGCGGACAAAGCGAACCAGCGATGACGTCAACGCTTCCATGCGATTTGACACAGAAACTTCCGTGCTGGCGGTGCTGTCTGTTTGCCTTGGGCGCTTCTTTTTGCCACTGGGTGGTGACGAAGTGTTTCCACCAGATTGAGACAAAGTCTGCGGAAGAAACTCACGAACGCACACGTGCGTGATCAGACATTCCAGTCGCGTTAAAGCGGTTCGCACAGCGTACTCCGAATCAGTCACATCGCGTTTCTTGGAGTTTCTCTTCTGGATAGACGTTCTCTTCGAGCCAACGGACGTTGTCTCGGCGGACAACTTCTCATCCTCTTCCAGCGATTCTTCGAGCTTATCCAGAACGTCTTGCAAGAGTTCGTGGATGATCACATCTGATTCTCGCTTGATCACTTCGTGTCGACTCTGTCGCAAGTGGTGGATTGACAACGACAGCGACTTCAAAAGACCGACTTCAGAGTGGGCCGTGTACGCATGCTGCAGCTTCTCGAGCAAGCTTTTCACATGGGCGGGCTGCAAACCGCTGACTTCTCCATCCAGCGCCAAGAATGGAATCAGCTCAACGACCAGTGCGAGTTTCTCGACATCCGATTGAAAGCGCACAAGCATCGTCGGAATCTCGCGGCAGAATGTGACACACAACTCCTCCTAATAAAGCATTAAATCCTGGTTCAGCAACAGCCCAACAGGTCCGTTCACAACAATACTATGGGAAACGAACCTTTTCTTTGGCGAGCTTCTTTTTCGCGGCGGCATTGGATTTTTCCGAATCCACACAAGAAATCTTGCCAACTGATGCGACCAGCAAGCGGAGTAGCAATGTTTGCTGCTCGCTCGTGAGATCTGGCGCGTTCTTGTCAGCCAAAACCAAGCCAGTCAGCAGTTTCCAATCCTGGAGTACCTCTGTAGAAATACATAAACCACACAATGGACCGATATCAGACCACTTTCTTCCATTCACAAAGGTAAAACATACAGAACGTACGGCAATCGTCGAGCCCCCAGAACGCGTCCACCATGGTCTCGACGGCGTCCGCTGGCACTTGGTGGTTCGTGATATACTCCTCCGCGAACTCGACCAGCGCGATGGCCTGCGTATTCAGTTGCTCTTTCGTGAGCTTTGCATTGCGGTTGGACTCAGCCACACCAAACGCATCGTACTGCAAGCACACAAACTCGGCTGCATTTTTACGAATGACTTCGTTGTTTTCTTCAAAGACCAGTCGTTCGACGGAGTGAAGCTCCACTTCAGAGCTGATCAAGCTGCGCTTGTCCACCGCGATGAGCAACTTGATGCACGCTTCAACCACATTGTCGTCGACATCGTTACACAACTCCAGAAACCGCGCTAAGAACCGCGACGTGAACAGCTCCATTTTCTCGGCCAACGTTTCGTTTTCGTACAACTGACGAAGCATCTCCACGACACCGACACGCACGTGGGGATCTTTATCGTTCAAGACCCAGCCCAAGTACTTGAGGTAGTTATCCTTCAAGAATTGATCCGGAACGACCGTGATCCAATTGCCCAGCACACGCACGCTCGCCGCTCGGATTTCAGGCATGACATCACGATACCGATGGACGACAACACCATTGAACAAAAGTTGCACCAGCTCCAGCAGCTTTTTCTGCCGGTCTAGGTACATCGCCTTGTTCTCTTTCAATTGCTCCAGCTTCTTGGACGCCGCCGAGTTCCGTGGTGACTTGGTTCCTTTCTTAGATGAGGATGCAGACTCGGCGGTCACTTGGCGTTGGATGACCGACAATTGTTGGGTCAATTTGTTGGTACAGTCCACGAGCGCATTGCCAATCGCGTACGCGGCGACTGTGGTCGTATGGCGGATCGCGCGCACCTCGGCACTGGAAAGCGTCGTGAGCCAATCCACAAACTGGTCGACGATCTCGGTCGTAAACATGAGCTCGCTGTCGTAACATTCCTGGATGAATGCGTCCCAAAACGCCACGAAATTGGCTTGAAACTTCTTGAACGCTTTCACTTTTGTTGCGATCGGGTACCCATCATTGGATTTCTCCAAGTCTTCGACCACGTAATCGACAAGGTCGCTCATGTCCAGCTTCTCAAGCTGCTCCGTCGGTGGCACACACTGCCCTTGGCCGCCACATGCGTGTAGCACAAAATTCAACACTTCGCGGATCGCTGGCTCGGCGCCTTGTTCAAATCGCTCGCGCCACTCGATGACCAAGTCGGTCATGGAACAATTGCCTCGCTTGATTGCCTCTGTTGCATTTCCGACCACAAGTGCGTCAGTCGCGTTGTTCTGTATCAATCTCGGGCGTCCATCTTTCATCTTTCATTGCTACAACGTACCGAAGACGAAGTCGTCGTCGCCGTCATCATCGTCACCGCCCTCCTCCTCATTCTCCCCACTCTGGGTTGCCGTTGGCGCTCGCGGCTTCGTGGATTGGCGGCCTTCCTCTGAGACTGGCTTCAGTTTGCGTGGCTTGGCCAGTGTTTTGTGCTTCGGCTGGGCATTCGCCGGCCGCCCTCGCTTCTTTGCAGGGGTCTTTGCTGCGTTTGCAGACTTTCGCGGCTCGTTCAACTTGAAATCATCGTCATCATCATCATCTTCATCCCCACTCTCCCCATCGTCGTCATCGTTCTCCGCCTCATCCTCATCGCTCTGCTCACCACCATTCTCTGCCGCATCATCCTCTTCGTCGTTGCGACGGTCCTCTACCTCATAGATCTCCGTGGGCTTCTTGCGCTCGCGTGTGCTGCGCCGTGGGCTCAAACTCATGGCGCTTTCTTTGCTTCTCGTCTGATTATGCGGGTTGAAAATTTTCCCGCCAATCTGGCGGGGGCGGAAAACTGCAAGGAAAAGGGAAACCTCCCTCTAAACGAACACATCGCTCTTATAACGGATTTCGACAGAAATTAACTTCTCTCGCTGAGGCCTTGGTCCATGTAAAAATGATTCCCACTGAAATTACCCTAACCGCCTGAATGAGAATCATTCTGAAAATGCCGTGGTCCACGTAAAAATTCTGGAGCTTGTGGCCAGCTCATTGCCTTTGCCTGTTCCATCGACTTTGGCAGTGAGAAACTGATGGCGGACAACGGCAAGAAAGGCAAGCAGACCAAGAAGCGGTTCACGTGGGAAGACGGACTCGTCCGAGAGCTCTTGCGGATGCGTTTTCACGACAGCGACGTGGTGAACCGCATTCGCCTGGCGGACACCAATGTCAAAAAGCGCCTGGCGTGGAACTATTTCGCCACAAGACTCTCGGACGAGACCAAGATCGTCTTCACGGGCAAACAGGTACGTATTAGCATATTTCTCTAAAATATAGCGCTGCGCGGCAACCATTTCCCCCCAACCCACCCCTCAAATACGCACCGCGTAGGTGAAAGACAAGTACACCAAGCTCAAGTGCGAGTACAGGGCCAACAAAGGCGCCGTCACCGACACGGGCAACGTGGGTCGGCTCCAAGAGGACGCCCTGTGGGATATCCTCAACGATGCCTTCGCCGACAGGACGGGGATTGCAGGGACAAGCTTGGGCGACAGTGAAGCCCCAGCCCGCAACGCAAACGACACCCTATCGGCCGATGGAGAAAGCGATGACTCCGATGACGATTCGTCCACAGCCCCTGGACCCACTCAGCCATCCCCATCCAAAGACAGGCGCCCGGCTGTCGCGTTGCTGGCGGATGCGATGCAAGCCGGGATGGAGTCAATTGCAAACTCTATGGCGGCACAACCCGCACCTGCAACAAGTCACCAAGATTTGATTTCAGTTCTTACAGGACAGCACCAACAGACAATGCAAATTATGGCACAGCAGCTCCAGCTTCTCCAAGCAATCGTACAGCGTTCGGCTTCTTAGATTTCTTTAAATGCTATCCATACGAGCTAATATCATGTCCGCTATTTCCTCTCTCTTCATCTCTCCCATATCGTGACTAAAATCATTCTCTTCCACCTGTTCACCAGCTTCCGATGCGGACGGCAGATCGGCTTCGTCGCTCACAGTGCACGAGTCGTTGTACATAGTAAACAAATTGTGCAACACCATGCAGGCAACGATGACGTTCCCGATCCCGTTCGGTTTGCGTTGGCGCACCTTGCCCATGAGGATCTGGAAACGGTTCTTCAGCCGTCCAAACGCACACTCTACCACAATGCGAGTGCGAGAGTGGGCTTTGTTGTATTCGCGGTCGCGACGCGTCATTGTCACACTCTCAGGAAATGGAGCCAACAAGTGCTTCCATACCTTGTACCCAGCATCACCGACAAGGTGTTTGCCCGATGGCACGTACCGGTCAATGTTGGCACGGACGTACGACTTGTTCCAGATGGACTGGTCGTTGCACGATCCTGAACGAATTGAGTACGATCGAAAGAGACCGACGTGGTCGACGATGGCCTGGACGTTCACAGCAGGATAGTTTTTACGGCAATACCATCCTTCGTAGTCTGCTGGGCGCTGGATGCGGATGAGCGTACAATCGATTGCTCCTACAGCATCGGGAAAGCCGGCTCGCGCTTCAAAGCCATCCGATACCGCCTGGATCGCCTCTGGTGTTGTCGCCATGCGGATGAACTGCGGCGACAAAGACTTCAATACAGCAAGGACTTCATTGATGTAGACCACCGCACGCGACTTGGGCACCCCAAACAACACAGCACTTTGGTTTATCTGGCCACCTTGGGCCAAGTACACCAGTGTCAACGCGCAGCGTTTATGAACGTCGTGCTTGATGTTGTGGTGGAGGGGGGTCGGCCAATGGCGCTGGACAAGAGCGGCGACAGCCAAAAATGACGCTCGGTCACAGCGCATATTGGCGTGAAACCACTTGGTACGGCGGGCTGATAGAGCTCGCTCCAGCACATGGGAAGAAAACACGTTCATGTGGGTCGGAGGCGCTCGACCGATTGAGCGCCTGTCGGCAACTGCAACCAAACTCGCAATGTACGCCACATACACGACCACTAGCACCGCCACAGTTTTCGGCTCCATTTCAGAATTGTTTTTCTTTTCGGATTGTATTTCAGAAGACTTCAGACAGGAGTTCTGAAAGGAATTCTGAATGGGTGGTTTCCAAAAATATTCTGAAAATACTGATGCATTTTCAGCGAATCAGAGAGCGTTATTTGGGAATTTATTTCAGCTCAGCATCAATTTTTCTACATGGACCAAGGCCTGATGCAACAAAAAACACATATTTTAGCCAATCAAAAATGAATTATAGTTTTAGCAAATCAGAACTCAGTATCGGAATTTGTATGTCACATGTGACAGTCACTCACAGAAAAGAGAAACCCGAAGGAAAACAAGAACAAACAAGCAGACTAAATCTGCGTAGACGCTGTTGATGGAAAAGGAGCAGCGCACAAGTGGTGAAGGCGCATCGGATTTGAGGAGCACAAGAGTGAGTCGAGCATATTGAAGGTCGTCGGGGAGTTATCTCATCTAATATATTGTGTACAGCGCTTCGTTACAGACTCGCGCAACCTGCCATAGTGGCCATGCTTCCACCTGCTCCCTCAGCGCACATGCATGTACCACCAAGAGGTCTACTGGGGGGCATTGCCACCATACCCTGAATTACTGGATGGTGTTGGTTAGATGACGCGTTTCGGGTACAATTAGTGCAAGGTGGAAGCGATTTGTTCTGACTGCCTAGCTTTTTGAGCTGTGCAACCTCAACGATGCAGAGTTCATTAGTAAACGGTGGCTCAAGCTTGCAAGATTACGAACACATGAAGACAAGTACCGTTGAGAACTGCGCAAGCGGTCTGGTGCTGAAGTGCAATCCGCAGGAAGCTGCCCAAGAGTTCAAGTAGGCAACAGATTTGAAACAGGAGTCGTGGAGACCTGAGAAAGCCCAGCATACGCTATAGTCAGACTCATACAACGAGCAATCACACTAAAAAGTACGAGAAATCAGACCAATTATACGAGCAATCATACCAAAAATACGTACAATGCTCGCATAATTGGTCTGACTTCTCGTAGTGCAGGTGTGACTGCTCGTAGTTCTGATCTGACTCCTCGTACTTTCGGTATGATTGCTCGTACTTCTAATATGATTCCCCAATCGACCATGGTAAACTGCATACATAATGCACTCGACTGTCTGGTGTCGGTCCTTTGAACATCTCTCACATGATCATTTCAAATTTTGCCATCACCATTCTGCATGAGAGGTCACACATGCCGAACATTGAGAATGAGCCTTTTAACATGTCGTCCACTGTAGTGTCCATGACCACCTGTGACTGGCCAAATAACACTTGTTGTTGTTTGGGAAGACGGAAGCAGCTTCCGTTCTTTATTTCCCAATCTAATTTGGGAATTGTATGCTTTAGTACTGTAAAAGCGGTATCATAAGCCCTTCCCTGTATTACAACCCCCTCTGTTATTGAGCCCCCTTTTCAATCGTTCTAAATTC
>JAADWJ010000765.1:0-12412 GCA_023336165.1 Pythium monospermum | reverse complement strand
TGCACGTCATACAATACTCACAAGTTCCCCACTTCTTGTATGCTGATTGGTGGGGACTTCAGCCAATCACATCTTGCCACGACTTGGTCTTATCAACACTTGAATTGATTACGCTGTGATCGAGGCGCATCATCTTCAACAAGCTCAAGATCGGTGGAAACGGGAAACAAAGCTAAATCAGGCCTGCAAAATTGTGTGTGGATTGAAATGAACGACATGCTTCATTCAGTGCAGTGCGCTGCTAAACAGTGAGAAGTTGCTGAGGAACAGTCGAAGCGATGCATCAGCGCGACAAGATCATCCAGCGACTGCTGCGTAGCTGAGGCTGGGTAATCAAGCATGCTGTGATGAGGTGGTGTTGCGCCTAGGTAGCGCTGGGAAGACTTGGAAAAAACTTGATATGCCGTCTAGGCAGACAAGTAGCTGTACGGACGTGCCGCGGACTCCTACAAAGTCTCAACAGCCGCATCGCCATACCAAGCAGAGACCGGAGGCGGCACTCCTGTCCAGCTCTCAAGAGCAAGGTTTAGCAGACTCCGTATACTGTGGAGATCGAAGTGACTGGAGACGTAAAGGCCACAGCTGAAAGATTGAGGTTGGCGATGCAAGCCAAGCGGCAGCAAGACCAAGCAGATCGCAAGAGGTTCTCAGTGCAGATAGAAACAAGAAGCAAATCTGTCATGAATTTGGACGTGCGACGGAACTCATCATGAATGCGCATGTACAGGCGGAAGGAGACGCAAAGGAGCGCGAGACACGTGAGTGGGAGATGAAGACAACCCCACCCAAAGGGTAAGGCAAACGACAGTCACCATCAGCCGTAGAAGTTCCCAATCAATAGTAGCTTCCTATGTACTTGCTTGGCCGGGCAGCGGTGGACGAAGTTGATGATGGAAACTGTCTCGGTCTCACCTAAGAAGTTGTGTGCGTTTCACTCACGGTGTAATTTATCTGGAAATGACGACATTTCGAACGAGTTGCGGATTTTGTATTGTGCGTAATAAATGAAATAACAGTCAATAGAACAATGATACTATTTGCTCTTTTGTTGGTCCAATCAGCTTCTTTCGATCATAGATCAAGTCCGTCCTACTCAGTTGTGGCACGCAAATCCTCTCCTCTTTATTAAACATGATTTCTCCGTGAATGTTGCTCCTTCTGTCTACGTGTGCGTTACATGCAGAAATATATTCTGCGTAACACAGTGAATTCCAGGCCCTCCATTCGCAATTGTTGATGACGTCAACAGATTTGGTTGGGCAGGCATACTCCAGGCCCAGGAAGTCATAAGGTGCGCCGCTTGAGTCCCTACGTATCGTACAAGAAGGTCACAGCGTCATTCGTCAGAAGATTTATCGGCACTTGTCCCAGTTGGAGGCGATCGTGTGGGGATTTCAAAGTTTGGTGCACTTGTCCAGAGCGACGTTAGGGACCCCACCGCATGTCGAATACCATGGCGGCGTTACATGGGATCCATCGCATAAATTGAGAAACCGGATCCGTTTGGGGTCAATCGTGGTAGGATGAACAAAATGCTTCGAGTGGACCAAGTCTTCTAGCTCCCGATACATTCTCTGAATGAGAAATCGACCGGCTTCCCGAACGAAATCAATGAGTCTTAAATCCATAATCGAGGCCTGTACATCCGATCTATTTGGAGGGTTTTGGTTCACTACGATTCTACACTGCTGTTTGCTCTAGCGCGTAGCCTGACAATGCACCAATAACCTCTGTTAGTCGTGTGGAAAAAAACCCTAAAACAATTTAATTGATTCCGCTCCATCCTCCAGTGTCTCTCTGTCAGTAGGCAAACGCAGCTCTCACTGCCAAATTGCGTATAAACAGACGAGCAACCGCAACGATCCAAGAATTGTCGACCACTTTGATTAGTACCGTAACGTAAGCACTCACCACACCCCACACGTTTTTGAGGCTCAACTCGCTTTTGGTGCTCCGCATTCGCTTTGTTTTTGCCTGCTCTGGATTATACGTCATTACCAATCGCTCACATGACGTTGCGCAAGAAGAGTGTTTCTAGAGTACTGGCAAATGCCTTATTCGGTGTTTCTAGTGTACATAAAACATAATCGTGAGATAAGACGACAGAGAAGCACATGCTCCAGTAGTTCCGCAGAACTGGCGCCGAAACGGCCTAGAACGAGCGGGATTTTTTCGGCACACTCCGCAGCGTGGCCATTTCCGCCCGATTTCTCCTCATGCTCATGTACAGGTGGCACTAGGTTGTTCTGAACATTTACGGCTCCAGCGCTGGTCATACTCATGTTTCACTCCGTCTTCTCTACAAACTCCTATCGGCATGTATACCAATCACAATGGGCTTTGCATGATGGGTACGAGTCTTCCTTAACACAGCACTGTATGCCCTCACGAAATGTCATGTGAAGTCTTCTATTACGACGACATATCAATGCGCATAACCCCACACCACATCGTGCAGAGCACCAGTCGCTGCAGAAGCGCCACACGACAGAGTACTGAGATGACCACGATACTGCACGATGCAGCACATGACCAGAAGACACTGTAGAGCGCGCGCCACACGTTACAGTCGACAGACTACAGCGACCACCACAGAACACCGTACATGGACCACTACATGACGAAGAACATCGGGGACCTCACAGCAGTGACCAACAGACAAGACGGAGAACAGCGGTACACACGGTACAGTCTCGCATCCATCCTATTGGCATCATGTTAGCCACATTTGGCTGATATTGTTGCTGTCTCGGTCGATCCGCAGGCTAAGTGGGAAGCACAGAGTGTATTTATTGTATGTATGTGTGTGTGTGAATGTTGGGATTTGGAGCATATGTGCCGACGAAATTTTGTCAACATGCGAGCAACAGGAAGAACCAAGCCGACTGGATCGAAGTTGCGGTGAAATGGATTATGAAACAAGAGGAACCAGCAAACTACCGTGACCGCTCACGCGGAATAACCGTCGCAACAGCGGCAACGGAAACGGAAACGGTGTGTTTTGGGGTTTGGTGTTGGGCTCGTCTTCTATCCCAGTACGACGCAGCTGTGGACAAAAATACCAGCCTCTCATTTTATCTCTGGTCTATACTATCGTGGGACCGAACTAGTGACCAGCTATGGTTCCTTGTTGCCAGCAAATAGGGGTGCAGTGGTCGCTGAGGATACAGTAGTATCCTCTCTTCTTCTCTGCTCTGCCTGCTCTCCTTTGAGAGGAGTCCTCTCCGCCAAGTCAAGCGAGCCCGTCTCGTGTGAGCAAGTGGTCTCGTCCTCTTTTCTTGTCCGTGTCATCACCCATTTTTCGGAATGTGTGAAGTTGAACGCGTGCTTCCCGATTGTCGTGTATGATTCGTTTGGGTGGGTGTCATACTGTATTCTAGATATCAAAGGCGGCACCCCAGTTCACAAAAACGACCTTGTATTGAGGGTGACGCCTAGGAGATGTCGCCTCTGGAGCAATCTCAACACTGGACTGTCACTCCGGCTTGCATTGCCTTTAGGAGGCAACTGCTTGGCAGTTTCCCGATATATTTGTTTTCATAGGATAATGGAAACATCTGATACTATTAAATTAGTATGTTCGGCAAATTCAAGGCTTTATATACTGATACAGAAAAACAAATGAATATTTCGGAAGCATATGGTTTCGAATCTCCGCATGTCACTTTGTGAAGGATTGTAACATGTAATTCATTATATTTTCGAGGTTCACGCAAACGGCCAGAAAAGAGGGGTGCCGCCTATGAGATGTGACCGCCTTTGATATCTAGAATACAGTATATATTTATTTTAGGCTCGTCCATAATCTTAGAATTTTAGAATTTGATCTTCCAAAACCCTGCGGGGATCGGTGTTGCCTCTCAGAATCGTCTGTCTCAGGGTCATCGTCTGATTCCTCTTGAGCCATTTGGACTTGCCAAAATTTATCTCCAAATCTTTGTGCTTTTTTCCACCAGATCTCTCCAACAACTGGATGTAAAAATGCAGTTTTGGGGATTTGAGCCAATCACTATATCCGGATATAATCGGTGATGTTCAGTACTTCGTCGATGCGCAGATGAGAATTTGGTGAACATGACGCACAAACTCCGATCTCTGTGCGAAGAGAAACAGCATCCTCGCAGCAGAACGCATGAAGCACTTTAGTCTCAGTATCTGCACTTGCATCGTCTTCAGATGATCATCACTCCGCATCATCTCCAGTTCGAAACGAATACCTACTATTTGTCTGTCTCGTCTCAGTGTCCCCCCGCGAACTTTGCGGCGCGATCAGGAATATGTGGCCGTGTGTCGCGTCCCCAACAACAAATTGGAGTTGGCGACGCGGCTGCTGGATGACAAATACAACAAATTACAGGTCGAAGAAGCGTTTGTGGGCGAACAGGCGATGAAGAGGCAGCGTGCCCAGTTGTATCTGCTGCAAAAGGCGACGGAGGACGTCGTGAGGAGCAACGGCGACGAAGGAGGAGGAGGCAGCGGGCAGGCATCGGGTGCAGCGACCGAGCTGGTCATGCTGCCCAGCTCCCACCTCGCCAACGCGTTCTTAGCCTGCATGGAGAGTCAGCGGGGCGGCACGGCTGCGACTGGTGGAGAGCCTAGCGTTTCTCAGGGTGGCGAGAGCTAGGGGGAGGCGTGCGTCTCGTCACGGACACCAACAGCACTCTGGGGCTGCCACTAGGAGTCGTACCATCCTCTGCTGCGGTGTTGAACACGGGGGAGGGGGCGGGGGCAACTCCCGCGCTCGTGCTGTTGATGCTGGACGTTCCCGCCATGACCAACACCAACGAAGCGAACACGATCGAAGACGCCCAGCGCCCGTCGGTGCTGCATATCATGAGCAAGCACGCCGACCTGGACGAGACGTTCCCCAAAGACGACAAGCGGCAGATCATGCAGCGCAGCGCCAACATGCGCATGGGCGTTGGCTGGCCTCCTCGGCCGCCTGGACCTCCAGTAGTAGTTGACAACGAGCTTGCTGTGTCCACAGGCGCCTCAGCGGACGGTTTCGAAGCTCGTAAGCGACTCCACCAAGAGCGCAAGTGGTGCCTGAAGACCAACGCGTCAACGCCACCAAAAATCGTCGCCAGATGGTGCTGCTCGAAGAGAAGATTTAGCTCACTTTTAACATCAAAGCGCTGATTGCGCAAACTCGAGCAACATTTGATGCAAGAGATGAAATGTGACCAAGAACGCGAGATACCACTGAGAAAGACACTGCACTACAACTGATGGTCGCCAAGAAGGGAGACAAGGACCGTGGAGGACAAGATCATGTTGCATGTGGACCTGAGCGAGTGGCCCGAGCAGCGCGAGCGCGTGAGCTATGGCGACATCGAGCTGTGCCTCCAGGACAAGACTGTGCGTCCACTCGGTGGTCACCGACCGCCCCAGCCTCTCGTACTGCCAACGAAAGACGTCGCCGCCCCGTGGACATGGCCAGTCAGATTATGATTGATGGCAAGCGCGTCAAGCTTAGGGACTCGTCACTGGCCGCGGCGTCGCGCAAGCTCCACGACGTGAGCCGCTGTGGGTAGAAGGCCGAGCTGGCAGTGCCCAGCGGAGAGGAGACGCAACGGGTGAGCCGCGTCGCCTTGGGCTACGGCGACCATCGGCTAGCGGGAAGACGCTGGATGGCGTCGAGCAGTTCATCCGAGTGTACCTACTCGAGCAGGAACTCCAGCGACTTGCGGGCATTTATTCTTTTAAGGAATGTGCGCTCGAATTAACGTAAAAAAATACCGGATAGTGTGCGGTAAAGAAATGAACGCCCTGTGAATTGAGCGCGGTCGGAGAGAGCGTTGTATTGGAATAGAACACCCTCGAATAGAGCGCGCTGCCGCCCATTCCCAAAATTGACAAAAAGCCAAATGCCAAATACAACGCAGCACAGTTCCACGCTGGACAATCCGTAGCCACTCATTTCGCCAGCACTGTATGTCCAACACCGGCGCGAGATCGCTTTGCTCCATCATTCTTCAAGATGCAGCACGACGTAAGAGTGTGGATCTCAGTATCAAGAAGCAGGTCATTGATTGGATAGCCAACGAGGGCGGTGGCGTGCCATCCCGCGCGTAGCAACACTTTCGTTCTCGTGGATGGCGAATGTCTGCGTCGTCTTTCTGACAGTGGTGGCGCCAACGGGCTGAGATCGAAGCTTCCTACGACAGCCGCGGCCGTCTTGAGGGTGGTAGGCGACGCCCAGTGCTTGGCGAAGCGGAGTATACGCTTTTGGATATGATCTACGATCTTCGTCTCAGCAAGGAAGAGATCACGCGTGATTGCATTGCAGCTATGACTCGGCAGCTCTTCTACGACAGCCGAACGGAAGAAGAACATGAAGAAAACCCAATTTATTGTATAGCGTCCGACCCATGGGTCGTATTGTTCGTGGCGAGGAATGGACTCAGGCTTCGTTGTCGTACCAACCTCACCACGTTGACGGACGATGCTCTTGTGGAACGTGCGGTTTCCTACATGATGTTTCTACCCAAGCACAAGAGCGATATGTATCATGTGGAAAGAAAAAAAACGCGGTGCAATTAAGCGACTGGGTGGGTGCTGTGTATCATTTCAGGAGAGAGCCTGGTCCGACCAGGAGTTGCTATCTCAGTGGCTGGATTGGGACTTTCCACAGGTCGCTCCGATTACGGGGCAATGGGTTGTTTGGGATTCATTGCCACATTGGACGAAAATAGTATTAATATTACGGGTGTTTTTTTAAAACTATTTACTCTTCGGTGGTATGATTGACTCTCGCAACGGCAATGTTCACCAAATCTTTTTGCTGGGGGTTGTGGCGGTGCCTCAAGAATCTGCTGTCCAGAATCGAGCAGTTGGATCAACGCTGTTCACGTGGGTTCGACGACGTTCACTTGTGGTCGGCGATGTTTGCCATGCAACGAGCAACTCGGACTAAAGAGAGGCGGTACAGCACGACCAGCACTGACTTTGGCCGCCCTGGTAGCTTATTGGAACAGTCCTTGAGGATGGTCTGGTTTCAGAGATGCGACGAGGACTCAAGGAAACGCACAGTATATTTAGACTCAGTAGTGCGTAGCGTCGTAGCCATCCTCGGTGTTACATTCGCCTCACAGATGCGAACAAGACGCAAAACAAAACGCAAACATTAACATCCAACGTGGCCTCTTCTATTGCCGTCGGCACGCTCGCGTTTATTACCCCCATGCACTCGACCGCGCTTACTGACTGAGTTCTCGTACCGTATACAATGTGTTGCTTCCGACAGCAATGTTCAGGACGGGGTAGGGTTACGTAATACCCTCAATATTAACGGATTTCCCCGAATATAGTCCGGTCTTCTATGTATTACTACCGATGTGGAGCCAAAATTATCCGGATTTTCTCGTCAAAATCAGATTTCTTATCGAATATATCGTGTTTTCCTTTAGTGACCAGTCAAAATATCCACATTATATCCGCACATTTTGTTTATCTGTACGGTCTGTCAACAGGCAAAAACTCCAACCCAGATGGCGTTGGCACACCGAAGGACGGCACTGCATTACTTTGTTAAATTCTCGTGCCAAGCATGGAGTTGTTACTTGATCGTGGCAGTCAAAACGTCGATCATGGTGGTGCCCCATAGTGAAACCTACATAGTCACTAATCCGAGGTGTCGAATATATGGATTTTAGCGGACCCTAAACGGGACCGGACTCTATTCGGGGAAATCCGTTAAATGTTCACCTTTAAAAAATTATCCCAGATGGAGTTTCACATGGTTTAGGAAAAATATTCGAAATTTACAAATCCGACAATTTCACTGAATTCAGGAGGGAGGGGGGGGGGGAGGGCGCTCCCAACGCGGGCGACAACTTCTCCAATAATCCTACTCATGGCAGTCCCACTACGTGTGCACCCTCACACGTACGCGACCGCGACCTCTTCTTGCTCTATCTGCTGGTCAACGATGTTGCTCTCCACTTCTCCAATGCTGAGGTCGAGCAAACCGAGCGTGGCCAGCTGATCAGCAAGCTAATCACACTGTTTTGCCATCTCTTCTGTCATTGGAACCTCCTTGGTGATGCACGAGAAACCGTTCGAAATCGTTTTCTCTTCTAGTGGATCCCATGCTTTCGCAACGCAGCCCACGACCGTCTTTCTGTCCGGTGGTAGGAGCATGAAAGGGGCACCAGCGGCGGCATCAAGTTGCTTCTGGAGGTCCGTCACCCATGACCCACGGATTCTCTTCTCAACGTCGGCTGGCTGGCAAACGCTGGTGTACCCGGGAGGAATTTTCATCAACTCGACGTTCAATTCCTTGGCAAGCGCGCGCACTTCATCAGCCCAATGGGCTGAAAAGTCGTCCCACAGTAACAAGACTGGGACGGACATGTCGGCTCTCTTCTGTTTGCCAAAATTGAACTTGAGAAACGCCTTAGAAATTTCACCGTTCCACCATGCCGTTCGATTGCCGTAGATTCGGACACCGTTCTCTTTTTGGAGCGCCTGCAGCTCCTTCCACACACGAACACCAAAGCCATGGCGTTCTCTTTCGTTGGCCTCTCGCGTGGTTTCTTCTTTGGCAAGAGTGGTCTTGAGGACGAGAAATGGCTCGCGCTTTTCACCAGTAGAACTGCCGAGCACCATGCACGTTAGCCGCTCTTTATCGCGCCCAGCTGAACGAATCCAAACGGTTTTGGCTCCACGATTTTCGATCGTACTCTTGGGAATATGCTCGAAAAAGACATGCGTTTGGTCAGCATTGTAGCACACGTCGATGACCAAATGTTCCATGTTCCATTCGCTCACGGAGCTCCTTGGCAAAGCTGGCCACGACTTGCTCTGCATGCTCCGGCGAAATCTGCCCTTGCTGCGTCTTGGCATGGAAGCTGAGCTTGTGGCGCTTCAGAAATCCCCTCTGCCACTCCCGAGAGGCCTCAAAAATTCCACGAGGCACATCGGTCTCTTCGGCGACCCGTAAAGCCCTCAAGCGCAACATTAGGCTGGACACAGGCGCTCCTTCCGCCCGGTATTCGCGGATCCAACGGACCAAATCCATTTCGGCGTCACGACTGAGTGACGTTCCTAAACCAGAATGGCGTGTCGTGCGCAAAAAGCCCTTGTTGCATGCGTCGACGATTTTGTTCTTGTTTTTGACCCACAAATATACGCTCTTCCTCTTGGTCTCTTGCGGTGTGCCCTCAACACCAGGAAAGGATGCATCCAGGGTTTCATGAATTCCCACACATTCATAGGACTTCACAACGCCAACCGGAACTGGTACGCGGGTATAACGCGCTTGTAGACTTGTGGCTCGCGCCCGCCACCATCCTTCTTGGCAATACGCCCTCGCCCCATGACGATTTGATGCAACGAAATTTCGCGCCCAATTCCAAGTCTAAAAACTGCCGCGCAAGTCGTGAAATTTTGCAAACCAATTCGTGGCCATGGTGTCGGAAACAACAAATTGTGTCATATGTTTTTCAAAAGCATTTCTTGTTGGTTAAATATTGTTGTCGGATCCAACACAATGTCGGAAGCAACGCATTCTATACGGTACGTGTGGCCCCCATCGGTGTAAGCTGCGAAACAACGATGTGAAGAAAAAGGCATCAAAATGGCTGTGATTCCAGGTGGCTTGACCCCATATCTCCAACTGGCGATGTAGGAATTTACAAGTCCTTCAAGGATAAGATGTCTGTGCTTGTTGACCAATGGAAACGCTCCGATCAACTCACTTACACGCGCGATGGTAATCCTCGCCCGCCGTCCATTGAGACGGTCGCTGGGTGGGTTTCCACTGCTTGGCGTCAGGTACCAGACGAAGTTTTCAAGAAAAGCCTCGCCATTTGTGGCATCGCCATTTGTGGCTTCAGTGGTGATGCTGAGCACTGGCATGTTGGCCGCCATGATGTGTACGGCACCAGGTTCAATTCAGCGTGGGCCCAGCGCCAGGATCCCGAAGAAGATGGCAACAGTGTCGACGAGCTCAATGGCGCGTTTGATGAAATCTGGATTGAGGAATAAGCTGTTTGCGGTTAGATCTGGTAAAACCATAATCAATCTTGGTGGTTTTGAGGAAATGTTTGTGTTCATTGTCAAAATTTGAGAAACCGAATTGAATCCTTTGTTTAACCCTTTCGTTGCTGAGAGGTCGTATAATGACCACTTTATCGCCATTTAAGACTCCACTACTACCCTAACTTCAACCTCTTGGTTGAACTAGGGGAGAAAAACCTCTACCTTTCCATTCGAACCTCGGAATCATGATAAATAGGGGTTCGTACGGGTTTATAGAGGACCCATTCCCTTTATATTCTTATGCTGAGCCAAAACGTATATGCGCCTATCCACTTTGGGTATTACCGGAAAAAGGCCTTAAATGACCGTTATTCGGTTATTATGCGGGAAATATCCAAATATCCAAGTGAAATATCCATGTAAAACACGAAAGGTCGCACCGGAGAACCACCTTAAATGACCACTTTATCGTCATTTAACCCTTCCAACCCGGCCATACAAACGTTCCCAACTTTTCCCTAAACCCTAGCTCTTATCCTGTCCCGGACAGGATAAGAACATCTATAAAATTGTATGGGCTGGATAATCATATGGCGGGTTAGGTGCACATAACCCTGACACAAAGGAGATTTTTTGCTTATCCTGTACGTTTCAAGCATCTATGCACATCATCCCGGATATCATTCAAACACGGCCCCCCGTTTGTAGAGAAATATTTTCGATATCTCTGAAAACAGTCAACAGTGACGTGAAATGTTACGGCGCACATAGTGCAATCAAGTGGCCGATTCACAAGTGGACAACAACTTCAAGTTGATGAATTGTGGGCATGCGCCGACTTCGAAAGGAACTGTGGACGTGTGTGAACTATGCAGTGCAGCCCGGATACAAGATGCCCCAAGACCGAACATCCCGTCTAATGGACTTGGCCAACCGATCAATGATGTCAATGTGAACAGTATTATCGAAGAAGAGCATGAGAATAAAGGAATCAATGTATTATTGTTCTGCACTAAAGATGAGAAACAAAATCAACGCTCAAACTGCTACAGACGGCGAAGCTGATCGTCGTCGCTTTGCGGGCGGTTGTTCTTCATCGTGGCCACTTCCTGGACGGGCGCAAAATGTGCCTTCCTCGTTCTGCTGTTGGGAGGGCTGTGCCATTCTTCCAGCACTTGTGCCAAATATCGAAGCAAGTCATTCTGTTTCCGTTGTATACATGGCGCGCTTTTTGGCACAAGTACACGTGCAAATTCTTCCGCTTGCAATGCGAACAGTACCACGATGTCTCGGACGGCCGAGATGCGCTCGACAAGAGAGAACAGACCTTGCAGACTCGTTGCCGCCGCTTGAGTTGGCCATCTTGGTTTCCTTGGCGCCACTCGTCCACTTGCACCGCTGTGTGCCTTGGTTCGGCGCAAAAGCGACGGATATTGGCATGCACGGTGGGCATTTGCGACAAGTCTTGCGATTCCACTTCACACAGCTGCTGATGCAGCTCTTTCATGAAGGCGACATGCGTCACCTTTTTCCCGTCCTTGTGTCGTTCGTTGTAGACGATAAACGCGTTTACGATGGCGAGGTCCACGAGACCCAAAAAGAGAGACTTGTAGTATTTTTGAAGCGCACCGCCAGTTGTAGAGAGCATCTGCAAAACAATACGCGTTAGCCTGGTAATACAGTGTACCATGTAACACTATACTGCACTCTCTCACCTTTGTAATCGCAGTTGATCATGCACGTCGACTCCGCCCATGAACACTTGGTAGTCCTTGATCATACGGGGGCATTCAACGGTCCTTTTCTCGCCAGTTTTCTCGCGGCGTTGCACAGTAGCTGGTGCGAGACTGCCGGCTGTTGCGAGGAAGTGCACAGGCATGTTGTCCCACCAACAAACCGTCGTTATTCCTGGCAGATCAGGTGCTGTTGCTGACGTGAAAAAGCCGCGCGGAATCGTGTCTGGACGTGTCTTTCGCTTGTCGATGATCGCTTTGCAAAACCCAACCCGTTTCACTTGCATCGTGCCGATGGAGTAGAAATTGTACCCCAGCAGCTGCAATGCGAGTGGGATGGAAGTGTAGTATCGATCAGTGACCACCAACTTCCATGGCTTGTTGGGATCGGGGTCGTCGCCAAAAACTTGATGGATGTTGCGGACTACAGCTGCCGGACCCGACTTGGTGTCGGCTGCTCTTGAATCTTTCAGTCCGCAATACTTCTGGACTGTACAGGATAACAGGATTAGTAACCTGTGTGTCCCGCATACAAATAAAGCCGCATTACTCACAATACGCTGTCTTCGCGCAGCATGTCATGAACACTTTTGTGCCCCACTTGTGGGGCTTGTCTTTCATATACACTCTCATCTTGTTGAACGCGGTTCGGAAGCATGGCCTCGTCAAACGATATGACGGGGGGGGGGGGGGGG
>JAADWJ010000764.1:0-12414 GCA_023336165.1 Pythium monospermum | reverse complement strand
TGAGCTCGCCAGGGCGGCAGCGGCCCGAGACCCCGTGGAGGATGGTCTTTTTGCCCTCCGGTGCCTTCTCGGTCTTGTTGACGCCGACGGTGTAGCTCAAGTCGGACCAGCTGAGTGTACATGGGTGTGGGGTGTGGTTGGCCATGGGTTGTGGTGTTGTCTTGGTGGGCACGTCGACAGCGACTTGGTATGGTGTCTCTCCAGTGGGCGACAGCTCAGGGACAGGAATGGGCGGAGCCATCGTGTGCTTGTTGTTGGTGTAGGTTGAGTGTGTGGGACTTGGAAGAAGAGACAATGAGCGATCTTGGGTCGGTCTCTCCTGGTGCGTTTGTTGACGTTCGTTGTGGTTTCATCAAGCCACGAGAGTGAATGTTTGCTGTGTTGCACTCTCTCACCACAGGAGCAGAGCAGGTCAGGCACCATGCCCAAAATAAACTATCCGAAGGGCTGTGGTTGGGTCAGACTCGAACTCGTCCCCAAACGGATAACAGCCGCATACGTCAGGCGCCGTGTCGGATGGCAGCCAGTTAACCACCGGTATGGTACAGGTACGACAGCGTGGTTTTAATACATTGCCGACAGAGTGGTTTTAATACATTGCCTCATAGTCTATGGTCCGGTATCTTATCGAGTTGGACAAGGTTGGTAAGACTTTTCCAAACCACTTGCATCAACCAGAACGGTAATTAATATACTGGTGCCGGTATGACGAAATAGATAACTGAGACATGAGCTACTGAACTGCTTTGTTTCTGCTGCGCCCGCCCAAGTTTCTTGGTCGTGTTGGGGTGTTCTCAACCGACGCCACAAGCGTGACGGAAGAAGAACCCATGTTTGCGCACTTCTCTCTCGCCTCGACACCTGCCACACAAACGCGTTTGGTCTTGACGAGTCCTATGTGAACGCTCTTTTGCTGCCGTGTTCTATGGTGCTGACCATCGCGGAGCGATACCACGGACCACGTAAAACTGAAACCATGCAAGCAATTATTGAATTTTTCTTATCTATCGGTGGGTGGATACATTTCCGGTAGCATACCGGTACCGGTTCGACGCTGGTATGGTCACTGTCCCTCATGTGCCTGACTGAAAAAACCCAGCCGTTTTTCGCAAATGGGATGTCTCCCTTCCCAAAGTTGAAGCAGCGTTGGAAGTATAATACCATCGAAACACGGAGGGATGACCTCCATGAAATGCCAAATCGCCCATTGTTCATCGTGGTGATTGGCTAAAACTGTCGGATTACTGAACACACTGGAAGTTGGTGACTCGGCGGAGAACAAAAAAGAGGGCGTCATTCACCAACTTGACAGCTCCAAGCACCACGCCACTTCAACACCCCAAAGAACCCAACGACCAGAAGCAACCATGTGCATGAAAGTCGAATGCGAGACCTGCCACAAGCCCACGTGGAAAGGATGCGGACAGCATATTGAGAGCGCGCTCAGCGGTACGGTGTAGTTTCTTATTTTGAATCTTGTTTTATTGCGCAGTCGGATAAGAAAAACCTGACGAGTGTTTTTCATGGTGCAGGTGTCGCGGAGGCGGACCGCTGCCCTGGATGGAAGAGCGGCAAGCACCAATAATAAAAGTGTTGTGCGTTGTCCATTGACACACACAGCCATCAGCGCATTCACACAGAAAATATACCCATGAAATAATACAAAAAAAATCGTCCAACGACACACAAGTCTTGCGGTTAGCACTTGTTCTGTGGAGCAGAAATTCACAAGCATTTTCATGCTGTGGACGCACGATAATGATACGGTATAGGTTTCAAGCCCCATGGTTGCGTCTTCACTCTTTCCTCTTTCCCACCAAAGGAACGGCCAGCACACAGCGCCATGCAAGTGGGGTTCCGTGCTGTCCAGACCTACACTATGTGGGAGCCAGCGCAGTGCAAGCAACAGCTCAGCAATGTTGACAGCAGACCAGCGTTGCTCTTGGCGAAAGTGTTCAACACTCGCTCGGATGGATGCCGTGCACCGAGAATCAAAGCACCACCACCATCGGCGGTCACCCGCACCCCCACCTCATGCCGCGTACGGCAGCCATGGCGATAGCAACATCGCGACATGTGGTCCGAGTGGCTTCGTCTGTGAGCCATGGAACCCGACCTGGTACCAGCACCACAGTATGTTGGTCATCTCCCCCATCACATGCACAGGTCAGAGATCAGGCCATGGCCCATGGCCAAAAAAAACTCGGAAAGTGTCCGTTACGGCCCGTCGGTTACGAGGTCAGATTATTGGACTCATACTTCTCGACCAGGTTGCGCAGACAACGTCAGATCGTGTCGGCTGGGATCGCACTTATCCGCACGAAAGAGCGGTATTAATACCGTTCGTTTCTCTCCATGATAGCCACCAGAGTTCTGCCACACAAGTCGCAAGTCACTGGCAATCGACTGCATTCTGATCCGAGTCACGCGCAAACCAACCAGTGTAGTCCAGAATGAATTGCAGTCCTGTGCAGGCTGTGCGTAAATTATTACCGAAACCAGTGGATGTGTATGCGTTCGTGGTGGGTCGGACAAGGGTCTGCACATGAGAGGGAGAGTCACCCAACATGAATCCGTCCAACAAGATTTTTCTGAACCAATCTTCCTCCCACAAGCCACGTCTCATGAAGTGTCTGCGACATGAGCCACTGAAAACCATTATGTACTTGCTCATGATTGGTCCATTTCCTGTCCTTAATACACTTTGATTGGCTGAGTGTGTGGTTAAACAGGTGATGAGGCGATTGGTAAAGTTGTAATCAACGGACGAAAGAAACGAAACCACCCAACATGTTGAAGCGAACGTTGTTGGTGGGTTTTTTAATGTTGGTCGACACGAGCCATTCACCAACAAACCAACAAGTCGGTAACCAACAAACCAACAAACCAACAACCAACTTTCTTTTTTCTGAAGAAAGCCATGCTTGCCATCGCATCACACACATACATGCTCAAGCGCTCGGCGCCTCATCTCCGCAGTCTTGCGCCAGCCACGCAGGCGGTCGCGCCGTGGGGCGTGGCTACCCGCCATGCGCTCTTCTCCACCGACGCCAAGGACGTCACGGAAGAGAAACCCATGATTGCGCACTTCTCGCAGTCGTCAACGCGCCACCCTCTTGTCAACGACAAGGAGAATCGTGACGCTTCGTCGGCCACGCCAAGCGAGCCCGTGTGGGACAACCCGGTGCACCACGCGGTGTACGATCTGGATAAGATCTCGTCGATCCCAGTGACCCACCGCAACGCTACCAAGCTCCATGAACGTGCAGCGTACTTTGCTGTCAAGGCCGTGCGCACAGGCTTTGATATCATTTCCGGATACCGTGGCCCTGGTGGCGCCATGACTGAGAAAGACTGGCTCCACCGCGTTTTGTTCCTGGAGACCGTCGCTGGCGTGCCAGGCATGGTCGGTGGCATGGCGCGCCACTTGCGGTCGCTTCGTTCCATGCGCCGTGACTACGGATGGATCCACACGCTGCTGGAAGAAGCTGAGAATGAGCGCATGCACTTGCTCATCTTCATGAACATGAAGCAGCCTGGTCCGCTCTTCCGCTTCCTTGTCTTGGGTGCACAGGGTGTGTTCTTCAACATGTTTTTTGTCTCGTACTTGATCTCACCACGCACGTGCCACCGCTTTGTTGGGTATTTGGAAGAAGAAGCCGTCAAAACTTACACGGGGTTATTGAAGGATATTGACGAAGGCCACTTGGACAACTGGAAGACCATGCAAGCGCCAGCGATCGCGAGAAGCTACTACAAACTACCGGACGAAGCGCGTGTCTACGATATGATCAAGTGCGTGCGCGCCGATGAAGCCAACCACCGCGATGTGAACCACACTTTTGCTGATCTTGACCAAGAAAAAGGTGTGAACCCATTTGTTAATGGCCACAAGTAAACGACACACACGAGCTTCACCCAGCATTCCCGTCAATGGAGGCAAACATGCTGGGCTGAGTGATTGGCTCCCAGAACACTAGATAATTACCTTTTAGATAATGCATACTTTCGTGTTTTACACATATCGGTACACGAGTGCTGTGGTGGTGGTGCATCATCAATCCCCACCACTCGTTCCTCACACAAGAACCAAGACATGAGACGAGGCGGATCGTTGGCATGACCATCACTCTAGAACCAACTCGCGTTTGATTGGTTCAAGCTGATTTCGTATGGGCATTTCATTGGGTGAAAACATGCTTGGGTTCCCGATGTTGAAGTGGCCATTTGGTCATTCCCCCTCATTCACCATAACGCCAACGTTTTCCAGAGAACAACAACGAATATGCGCTCTATGGTTTTCTCAGGCTCCACAACCAGGCGTATTTTGACGCATCCTATGCTACGCGCACCACGTGTGGGGAGACAGCCACTGCAGTTGGACAGTTTAGTGGGGCGCTCTATTGTGGCGTTATCCACCAACGGTGGCAACGCTGACAAGGATACGAAGAAGAAATTCGAGAATTCCGAATCTAGCGAAGTGTTCACGCAGCAGCACCCTCTTGAGAAGAGAGGCCATGCCTCCACGCCATGGAGCGAACCAGTGTGGGACCACCCTGTGCCCCATCAAGTCTATGACTTGGACAAAATCAACAATCTCCCAATGACCCACCATGACCCGTCCAAGATCAATGACCGCGTGGCGTACTTTGCAGTCAAGACCGTGCGCAAAGCGTTTGACATTTTATCTGGATACCGTGGCCCTGGCGGTGCCATGACTGAAACGGATTGGCTGCGTCGAGTCCTGTTCTTGGAGACTATCGCTGGGGTGCCTGGCATGGTTGGCGGCATGGCGCGCCACTTGCGGTCACTTCGTTCCATGCGCCGCGACTACGGATGGATCCATACACTGCTGGAAGAAGCAGAGAATGAACGCATGCACCTGATGATCTTCATGAACATGAAGCAGCCTGGGCTGTTCTTCCGTCTCATGGTGCTCGGTGCACAAGGAGTGTTCTTCAACATGTTTTTCGTATCGTACTTGATCTCTCCACGCACTTGCCATCGCTTTGTGGGCTATTTGGAAGAAGAAGCCGTCAAGACTTACACAGGGCTGCTCAAGGATATCGACGACGGTCATCTGAAGCACTGGGAGAGTATGCAAGCGCCAGCGATCGCTCGCAATTACTACAAACTGCCAGATGAAGCGCGTGTCCACGATATGATCAAGTGCATCCGAGCGGATGAAGCCAACCATCGCGATGTGAACCACACTTTTGCTGGGCTGGACCAGAAGAAAGGTGTCAACCCATTTGTCCATGGTCAAGAAGAGTAGGCGGCCAGGAGAATAATACTTGGACAGATGCAGGGGGCTATTTTTTCCCCATCGTGAATCAACCATCAAAGGCTCTCCATGAATATCAATGTGCGAAAATTATTTCCCAGTGATTCTGTCGTGCCAAATGTACTTATTTAACGGTAGAAAACGACATTACTGCAACATGACACAGTGCGGATGGCGGTCCGTAGTATCTTAAATAAGTAGATGAGCCTATCACTTTTCTCCTTCTGACGCTGCCTTGTCAGGAGTCGGACATTGCAGCTCTCGGTGGTGGTGTTGAAATCAAAAAAAAAAAAGTGAACGAAAAATGCCACACGTCGAGAACCGTCGCACGTGCGTCAGGAACATCAAAATGACAAAACTGATCCGTTCTCTCCAGTATCAGCGTTGGGATCAGGTGCTGTAGAGAGCCATATGACAGCTCGGCGCAGTGACGTTGACACGGCAGCTCGGCTCGTGGATGCGCACGAGAGAAGAATCTTCAAGAGACGCACACACAGCTCTGAACTTGAAAGCAGCCTCTTTTCTTGCTGCTTCCACAACAAACTTCAGCTCACAAGCTGAAGTTGCAGCAAAAAATGTCCATTTCGACAACGAAAAAAAAAACGAGTTGAAGGCATCGACAATGGCGTGTCACCATCGATTGATCACGGTGTGTCAGTGCTGGTGTGAGTGAGAGAGTGAGAACCCAGGGGTGGAGGCACGCCACACTGCAATGTCCAGATGGCTACACGACCCACAAAAAAGAAAACGCTTCACGTCTGAAAAATTAATAAACATGGTGACGATCGCGAGATCTTGGGTTTCTTCGACCACAAGAACACGATCTTGAGAAGTCGCTGACCCACAAGACAAAGACCATCCACTGAGACTTCAAGATGAAGTGGTGACAGCACCAGTGTCAACCGAATCGCGTATCAAAACGTTAGCGAGCCAGACAACTGCAAGGTGTGGGGGTCGTCTTGGTTCTGGGTCTTTCGAGAGCTCACTAGAGTCCACAACCACGTCACCACAGCGGTGGCGGCCGTTTCTTTGGGCATGGAATGGCTCCACTTGCACACCTGGCACCTTGCACTTCCCCTCGGGTCCACCCTTTGAGGATACGAGCCGGATGTTCTCTTTAACGCTGTGCAATCTCACTCTCCAATCTGCCAGACGCTGCGTGAACCAGAAGAAGCCAAGACAACCACACAAGATGCTGCAGCGCGTGCGTTTCTTCAAGTCCCCGACCTCGACCATCAAGGCACTGGCGGCCAAGCCAACGGGCGGATTTCCCCACCGACACATTGCTGTTGCTGGTGCCCAGTTCCATCAGTTCCATGGCCTAGCACCAGCTCCGCGGCCGGCCTCGCATGCGTTCTCCACGGCCAGCCTGCCACTGGACCACAAGTATGACACCCACGTGCCACTGGCTCCCAACACAAAGACCAAGCCAAACCCAGACTGGGAGCAAACGATCCCGCACCCAGGCTACAACCTCACGGCCATTGAGCATATCGAAGCCACGCACCATAAACCCACCAAAATCCACGACCGCGTCGCGCTCTTTGCGGTCAAGCTCATGCGCACTGGCTTTGATATCATGTCCGGGTACCGAGGGCCCGGTGGCGCCATGACCGAGCGTGATTGGCTCAATCGGTGTGTGTTCCTTGAGACGGTCGCCGGTGTGCCTGGCATGGTCGCCGGCATGGCGCGCCATTTCCGATCGCTGCGTGGCATGCGCCGTGACTATGGCTGGATCCACACACTGCTGGAAGAAGCCGAGAACGAGCGCATGCACTTGATGATCTTTGTCAAGATGCGGCAGCCCAGCTGGCTGTTCCGGTTGGGCGTGCTCGGCGCGCAAGGCGTATTCTTTAACGCCTTTTTTTGGACGTATTTGATCTCGCCCAAATCCTGCCACCGGTTTGTGGGCTACTTGGAAGAAGAAGCCGTCAAGACCTACACGGGGTTACTGAAGGATATTGACGATGGCCACTTGGACCACTGGAAGACCATGCAGGCGCCCACGATCGCTCGCAACTACTACAAGCTGCCCAGCGAGGCGCGTGTCTACGATATGATCAAGTGCGTGCGCGCCGATGAAGCCAACCACCGCGATGTGAACCACTCGTTCGCCGACCTCAAGCACAACGAAGTCAACCCGTACGCACTGGATATCACCCCATACGTCTCAGCGCCGCATGCGCCGCACACGCCGCACACGCAAAAGTAAAATACACTGTATCGTAGCGTCACTCAGCCGTAGTGTAGCTCTTCATTCTTATTCCGAGAATCGCATTTTGCTTTTGGTTCACTTTTTCAGAGCCCCGTTTTAATAGTTGATTGGCTAAAAATCAAAACCCTGTCATTTCGGATTACCTTCGGATTTCATTTTTCTCACGATTCGTTTGAACAGGTAAACCCTCCAATACAGCATATATACCCCCTCGAACTCAAAGCTCAAGGGGACAAACAAACACACGAAAGGATCCTCACTCCTCGCAACGTGGCATCGCAAAGCGCAGTGTCCAAGGACTCCCTTCCCAGTCCCCCTCCTTCCTGACGCCCTCTCTTCCGTGGCAGTAGGGGCGTGCGCTCTCCCTCCCCTCCCTCTCCCCCTCTAGTCGGCTCCCTCCGCCATGTCGAGCATCTCGCAGTTTTACATCTTGTCCAACCGCGGCGACACCATCATTTTCCAGGATTTCCGCGGCGATGTGGACCCAAAATCAGCGGAAATTTTCTTCCGCAAGGTGAAATTCTGGGAAAAAGGCGATGCGCCGCCTGCGTTCAACGTCGATGGTGTGAATTTCTTGTACATTAAGAAAAACGCGCTGTATTTTGTCGCCACGACGCGATACAACGTCAGCCCCAGCTACATCTTGGAGCTGCTCACGCGGTTATGCCGCGTGTTCAAGGACTACTGTGGCGTGCTGTCGGAAGAGACTTTGCGTAAGAACTTCATCCTGTGTTACGAGTTGCTGGACGAGACGCTGGATTATGGTATCGCACAGGACACCAGCACGGAAGGGCTCAAAGTGCATGTCCATAACGAAGCCATCTTGGTCGGTGACGCCGCCGGTGCCAAACCAGCTCCAGGAGCCAAGTACCTCAGTCGCAACTCCAACATCAAGGCCGCCAGTGCCGTGAAAAAACCTGTGGCGACGGCAGCACAAGGCTCGAAGAAAAACGATGAAAATGAATTGTTTTGTGATATCTTGGAACGGCTCAATGTGGTGTTTTCTTCGGGTGGCCAAATGCTCAATGCCTCGATTGAAGGTCGTATCCAGCTCAAGAGCTATTTGTCTGGCAATCCAGAGTTGCGCTTGGCCTTGAATGAAGATCTGGTCATTGGAAATACAGGCGGCCAGCGTGCCTATGGGCAACTGGTGCTGGACGATTGCAATTTCCATGATTGTGTCCAATTGGATGAATTTGAACGCGACCGTGTGCTCATTTTTCAACCTCCCGATGGTGAATTTACGGTCATTAACTACCGTATTACAGGGGATTTTAGAGCGCCGTTCCGTATTTTCCCATTCGTGGAAGAACAATCACCGACCAAAATTGAAATGCTTTTAAAAGTGCGTGCGGAAATGCCCGAGAATAATTATGGTGCAAATGTGATCATTCGCTTCCCCGTGCCTCAGAATACCATTGCTGTGTCGTGTGATATTGGTAAAAATGCTGCCGGCCAATTGGCGGAATTTCGAGAAAGTGAAAACCAAGTGCGCTGGGCGATCAAGAGATTCACCGGTGGCACGGAGCTCACGTTGCGTGCCAAGATCACGCTGAGCCAGCCAAGCACCCATGTGCGACGTGAGATTGGGCCCGTGAGCATGAACTTTGAGATTCCGATGCATTCGACCTCGGGCTTGCAAGTGAGGTACTTGCGCATCCCAGAGCATGCCCGTCATCCAAACTACAAGTACAAGAGATGGATCCGGTACGTGACCCAGTCCAGCTCGTACGTCTGCCGGATCTAATCCAAGAGACAAGAAGCACGAAGGAGGAAAGAAAGAAACAAGAACAAGAAATAAGAAAAAAACGAATAAGAAAAAGAAGAAAAAAATGCGAGGAGCTACGAAAACCAGTGTGAAGAGGAAGAAGAAAATGAAGAAGAAGGTCGCGTGTGGGTGGTCGTTTATAGGAACGCGAGATGTCTCTCTTCATGACTCATTATACGTTTTATGAGAGAGTGATCCATTCAACAAGAAGTACACAAGAGATTTTTTTTTTCGTGTTTTTTTTTTTTTTTTTGTTCGATTGTTCCATCATCTACTGTATTTTGTGGTGGGATCACATGCCCCTCTTAAAGAGACGCCGCCTCGGCCTGGGCCGTCGACAGCTCGTGGGCCGACTGCGTGAGGTCCCGCAGGATATCGCAGAGCCGCTTGTGGTTGTGGACGCGGGTCCGGTAGCGGTCTTCCGTGAGCTTGAGCATTTTCTTGTTGGCGTTGTACCGTGGACCCGCCAGTTGCTTGACAATTTCCAGCGCCGCGGGCGTCAACCCGTTAAAGCACGCCAGTGGCACGTGCATCACCACTTTGGTATCGTACGTGGTCTTGTCGTCAATGAACAGGTGCTCGTCGTAGTCTTCCAACGGCGCGTTGAGGATGAGCTCAATGGTGGAGCCATCAAACTGTGGGTGGATCTCCTTTTGCCACGATTCGTCCAAGAGCATGGTGAAATCCGAAAACACTTGCAGTTTCTCGACTTCGTGCTTCATGCTGTCGTCAAAATCCACAGGGAAGTCGTCGTTCCAGTACGCGGGCGCATCAAAGTGCTCCAGCACGACCTCAACCTCCTTGGCCTTGGCCGACGGCGCGAAGCCAAACTTCTTATGGCCCTTCTGCTGCGACTGCTGCTGTGGCTTGTCCGCCGTGGTGGTGTTGTCGCTTTCGCCGTCCGTAGTCTTTTTGTTTTGGTTTGGGTCTTTGAGCGCGAATGAGAATTTGCGCTCCGAACGGGGCTGCTGGTTCTTTTCCTCGTACGACTTGCGCTCGCCACGTGGCTGCTGGTTCTTGTTACCACCAAAGAGCAAGTTGCCGTCTTTCTTCGGGGATCGTTGCTGCTGCTGCTGGTTGTTGTTGTTGTTGTTGTTGTTGCGCGGTGGGCGGTCTTGGCGCTGCTGCTGCGAACGCTGTTGGCGTTGCTGCTGGGGCTTTTGGTAGCCATCGTCCTTGCCCGTCGCGTCTGTCACAAACGTGCGCACTGCAATAGCGCTGCGCTGCTGCACAGTGCGTGCCGCCACGCCGGTGGACTTGGCGGCGGCGCTCACCAGCTTGTTCATGATCGCCATCGTGTTTCTGATGAAACACTCCCTGTTGCGTGTGTGTGGAGCTGCTGGAATTGTTGGCAATCCAGCTGAGCCAAACATAAAAAACCTATTTCGGATAGGTTTAATACCTTTAAAAACCAATAAAACCTGTTTCCTTGTTGGAAAGAGCTCTTCACAACACAACAAAGAGGAAAAGCAACGGATGCTTGTTTGAATATGTATATGATGCAAAAAGGTGGGCCGTGCGCGCATGCGATGGATTAAACATCGAATATACTAGTTGCGCTTCTTGCGGCCCACGGTGAGAAAAGAAAGAACGCGCTGCATCTGCCGGCGCGTCTTCTGTGTATCTCCTCCTTTGCGACAACAAATGGATCGAAATTGAATTTTTAGGACGCGCAGCGTGTTGTGAGAGTTTGGGAAGCGTTGCGAGAATGGCTGCCGCACAACAACAGGGGGAGTCACAAACCACAGAGAGAGTGTTTTCCTCTCAACCAATACTAGCGTTTGCTCTTCGAAGTGAACACCGGGATCGCGGGATCCATGATCATCTATGAGGAAGGTGAAGGTATTAGGCAGCTCTTGCTTCGCGCGGGACGCTCGTGTCCCTCCCACCCTGCGTTTGCTTTTGCGCCAAACGCGCTCCGCTCTGCTGACTTGTCGTCCTCTTTCGGTCCCTGATGAGTACTTAACCCGCAGCGATCTTCCAAAGCCTCATGGCGTCGGGAACCAATCCTCATCCACATTATTTTTTTTTTTCCTTCTCCATTTTCAACGTTTCTCGTTTGTATCCATAAATAACGGTTGGATATGCATATCCATCCGTAAATAACATAAAACCTTTCATTCACGATACCATTCGTATCGGAATAGACAGGGTTAGCTCTTCAGTCTTTCCGCCAATGCAAAAACAACACACACAAGAATGCAGCACCAAGCCGAAATGGCGACCACAACCGACTGCCCTCTCTTGCTAGAGAACCAACCGCTCATCAACGCGCTTGGCTACATCGACACAGAATATATTGACCACAACGCACAGCTCGTCGTACAGCATCTGATCCGTGCTGAGATGACCAAATTCGCGCCGTCACCATCGTATCTTGCGTTCTTACCCGACTACACGCCGTGCTTTGTCGACCACCCGCGGTTACAAAGCGAATACCGCCGCGTCAAGGCCAACGTGCCGCTCAATGCGGTCGATTTGAACCGGTACCAAGTGCGTGAGCCCACTGGCAAAAGTGCTGAGGATGTCGCAGCGTGGGAAGCCGCGCTCCACAAACTGCAAGCCCATGTGGAACATCAAAGCGGCCGTGTGCTCAACTTGGAGCTCCAGCAAGCGTACGCGACGAAGATGTGGAAAGTGCGCGCCTCGGTGCTGGACGGAGTGAATGCGCAGTTGGAAACCGCGCTGGCGAGTATCAAAGAGGCGTCCGAGAAAGTCAATGCGTCGCGCAAGCAAGAGCAAACGCTGAATGCGCCACTGATGGAGTCGTACAAGCACAAGTTTACCCAGTTGATCGAAAAAAACGACGCTATCAAGGTGAGCAGAAGGCATACTACTTAACCTATTTATTTATTTTGTTTGCTGATAAATATTGCCTTGTACTATGCGTAAAATGCAGCGAGCGTGTGATGCTCACGAGCGTCGCGCGGCCAAGAAGCTCAAGACAAACGGACAGGCAACAGCAGAAGAAGACCCAACCATGGAATAACGAGCCCACAACTTGGTATTAATACAAACACGTCCATGCAGATTCTACTAAACCACTTGGACAAGAACCATTCATATTTTATTAATTTTCTTTATTATTTCATTTCTGCACAAAAAAAAAAAAAAAAAAAAATTTATTTTTATTTGCCCCCCCACCCC
>JAADWJ010000763.1:0-12420 GCA_023336165.1 Pythium monospermum | reverse complement strand
CTGGATCTGGATCTGGATCTGGATCTGGATCTGGATCTGGATCTGGATCTGGATCTGGATCTGGATCTGGATCTGGATCTGGATCTGGATCTGGATCTGCTTCGGTGCCCATCACACCAGTGGAAGCGCGGCTGCTAGAGTGGTTCCACGCGCACACAAACGACTTGGCGCTGCTCATCTTGAAACGGCCCGACGTGCTCAAACCGCTTTTTGTGGATATGCACAACCAAGGCGAAGTCGGTGCGTTTTACAAAGTTATGCTTCTGCTGGGCACGACCGCAGGCGTCCAGAACTATCTCCATCGCATTTCCATGGTCGCACTGGAGAAAATCGCTCAAGAAGACCCCGCTGAGATCTCTCGCTTATTGAGAGAGATCTTGTGTGAGCCAGTGAACCAGGATTTGCGCCATCAGCTCTTGGAGTCGCCATACTTGGCTACTTGTTTAAGTGAATTCCACCCGACTGCGATCCAAGATGTGATCTCCAGTGATCTGGAGCCCTGGAAACAGTACTTTGTCGAGACGGTCGCTGCAAACGATGATATCCTCAAGGAGAGCTTGGTCGTCAGGGTACGTTTCTCTGTAATTAGTTTAGTTTTTTGTGACGACGACCTTTCGTGTGGACTAGACTAATTTTTGGTTTTTACTTGTGGTGCCAAGACGGAGCAACTGGACGGTGGCGAGGTGTTGGTCAAGTTGTTTTCCGCTGTGGTGGGCAACACGACCACTGGGTTGAACTTGGACGCACTGGATTTTGGCGCCTCGCCTGCCGATGTCGCGGTCGCGAAAGAACGCGAAGTCGCCTCACGGCGTAAAGTTTCCCAGTGTGTGTACTTGCGTGGCGGCTCGTCTGTGTTTCGCGTGCTTCTCGCGCAAGTCCTCGCAAGTGTCTCGTTCCATCCGCATCACCACCAGTACTACCAGGGCCAGAGCCAGGGCCGCTACGCTAGCGGCCTGTCTGGCTCTTCTTCTAGTTCGTCTCGATCGTTGGGCTTTGCTGGCTGGTCTTCACCGTCTTCATCTTCGTCATCGTCTCGGTCGTTGGCGGGATCCTCCACCAGCCAGCCACAGGCGAGCAGACCAGTCAAGCCAACGAGTTCCTCCTCTTCCTCCTCTTCGGCTGTGAGTTCGCGAGCGCATCGCGTCAAGAAACAGCTCGCACCTGCTGCTGCTGCTGCTCCCCCACAACCCGAGCCGTCTTCCGTAAAGAAGCGGCCACCGCAGCTGTCCATCGCCAAGAAAGATGACGACGCTTCCACATTTCCAGCGATGGAAGAGGCGGCTGCCAGTGCCAGTGGCACGACCACCACAACCACCACGACGACTGCTGCTTGTAGTCCGGGCGCTTTACTGGACAGCATGCCTGTGATGTGGCAGTCGTTCGCCCACATCTTCCACCGGCATCAGCTTCGCACCACCACCAGTAGCTCCACCACCACCAGTAGTGGTACTACTACTACCGAGCGAGCCGTGCCTATGCTGAGCCGTGCCCATACCAAGACGTTGATCCTGGACATTTGGCTCGAATTTCTCAAAATCGATGCGCTTCAAATGGACAATACCTGTCTATGGAGCCTCGCACCCTTTGTCTGTGAGTTTTTCTTGACTCGGTACGACTCGCCCGTGGTCGTCGGCGCGTGGCTCGTCGCACTGACCGAGTCGGTGCTAACACTTCACGAAGACCCACGCGTTTCATTCTTTGCGTCTTCCTGTGGCATCCGCCTTTACCTCAACCAGCCACAGCCTCCGCAAGTGCTGCCTCCTGATGGGTACGATACGTTTTTATATTTCTGCCATGCGCTCGCGCATTTGTTTTTTGGCCACATGAAGATTTTCAAGCCTGCCAATCGGTTAGAAGAGACACTTGATGGCAGTTGTTTTGTGGAGAAGCGGTTCGTAACCGCTACCGCGGCGCGTTTATTTGACCACCGCATTCTCAGTGGCAAGGAGATTGATTCGCTTATGACCAAACTGGACGATTTGCCAGCAGTGGTGGAGGATTGCACAAAAAAAGACCAAATGGAACTGGACGACGCGATGACCATTTTCCTGGATACCTGGCGGCTAGTGAATGGCCACGTGGAGGACAAGTACAGACAGGCGTTTACGTTTTACGATACCTCTAAAAGCAACCGCATCGGACTGGAACAGTTCATCAAGATCGTGACCAGTGTGACCCACCAGCGGCTGTCGCCACGTGAGTGTACGCTTGTGTACTGTGACATTGGCTCGGAATTTTTGGACCTGGAGACGCTGTTACGGGTCACGCGGGTGTACCATTTACGGTTGTTTAATACCCATTTACCCGAGATCCAATTAGACGAAAACGATTTATTGGAGTTAAAACAGTCACTTGGACGCACGAATTTGTTTTCATTGGCACGAGAAGTGGAAGATCTGGAACGGTTCTGGAAAGGCTTGAAAATCCAAGTCCACGACCAAGTGGAGGCTTCCCATCAAACGAAAATCACCAAGACCCATTTGAAAAAGCAAAGCGCGTTGATTGAGAAAGTACTGAGTGAGATCCACAGCCAGTGCAGCCAACCACAGCAGCAAGCAGCAGCCACAGCACTATCACCCGGCAGCCCGAGACAGAGGCAGACAACAACAGCAGTGGTTCCAGCTGGGGCGGTGGGCGGCGGCGTGGCACAGCTGTTGCTCAAGGCCTGGCAAGAGCTGCGCAGTTGTGCCAAGCTGATCCACTCGGCCAAGCTCACGCAGACCTATCTCAGTCGCTTGTACTTGCAGGCGTGTCTGGTGCGGTGGGTCAGGCAAGCCAGGAAGCGAGCCAGGCGCTTGTTAGCAGCGCAAGAGAATGACAGCAGCGGCGATGGCGATGGCGATGGCGATGGCGACGGTGGGGAAAGCGCCGCCAGCTAAAACGATTTTTTTATATTTTTGAAGTTAGATATGAATTTTAGGACGTAAAACACTCATTTTTAGAGACTCCAAAACTACAATTTCTCCGTTGCGGTGGTTTGCTCCTCAAAAAATGGGATCTCCCCATGAGGCGTGACCCGCCAGGCCTGTCTGTTGCCTGGCAAGTAATCAAACGTGCCATAATGGGTCGTAATACGGTTATCCCAAAACGCGACGGCATTTTGGGACCAGTGGTACCGCACCTGGAACTCATGACCTTGGGCGATATGCGCAAACAGAAACCGCAGCACCGCGTCCGATTCGCTGAGTGACAGCTGGACGATGCGGGTCGTGAAGGCGTGGTTCACGTACAGCGCCTTTCTCTTGGTCACGGGATGGGTCCGTACCACTGGGTGTTCAAACTCGGCCGGTGGGCGGCGGACCGTCAGTCCACTCGCCGCGGCGTCTTGCGCTTGGATTTTGCTGCTGTGGATGGCGGTCAGCGATTCCAGGAACGTCTGGAAGGGCTTGGTCAGGCGCTCGTAGGCTTCGTAGCTGGACGCCCACAGTGTGTCGCCTCCTTCCGGTGGTGTAGTCAACACTTTAAAGCTCGTTTAGGACGGCGGCTGGCGCTCGTACGAGACGTCGCTGTGCCAGTGGTTGATCGGATCGTAAAGCTGCTTCTGGATCATCCCGGGGCTTTTTTCCAGAGACGCTTCGACCACGACGACCTCTGGATTCCCATCTGGATGGCCCAAGTTCTGGTGGATATGGAGAGGCCCATAGAACCGGCCAAGCTCCAGTTGCTGCGCCAAGGTGATCTGCTGGTCCAGTAAGATCACGACACCACGCTGCGCTGCGAGAAGCGCAAGCTCATCTTTCTGGGCATTTGTCATTTCGTGGAGCTGGACGCCAGTGAGTTCGGTGCCTATTTTAGGCGCCAAGTGCCGCACGGTGGCGTTTGCAAGCAAGTTTTGCAGTGTCGGGTCGGCGTATTGCGCGCGGTCGTCAAAGGGAAGCACAGGGAGGGGTGGGAACGTCGTGGGCGGGAAGACACTGACCAGCTCCGCGTGGCCCAGCGGGTTGTGCGCGACGTGGAGGTTGTACGCGTTCTTGATGGGCTCCACAGATGCGAGTTGACTGGTCGAGGAGCTTGGTGTGGCGACGACTGCCACCGCCGCGTCGGTCTCGTTGTTGTTGTTGTGCTTGGCCATGGAGGTGGTGAGAGGGAAATGGAAAATGAGAAGGTGGGTCTTCACAGAGAACTCTCTCTCTCTCTTCAGAATGAGGGAGGGCCCATCGCACATCTCGACGAGAAGCGCACACAATACACTGTATGATGTGATGTGATGGGGGGATCAGGTGTATTGCGTCGCGCGAAAGTGGTGACGGAAATGCGTGAAATCAGGTCAAAACGTCATTCTATGTGCTTTTCCATTTTGTTTGGGTGACTTTGATTTGCTTGAAGTCATTGGATTCTGCCGATTTCATTGGCTGTTAATTATGACCAATCGAATCAAAGCATTTTGAAAACTGCAGACGAACTTCAACATAACATATGCACTCGGCCAGAATATTTTGAAGTAACGTGGATTTAACAAGCGCCACATCCACACAACAAGCACAGAAAAAGAAGATATTTCATTCAACGTCTACTCCAAGTACGGGATCTCTCCATGGGGCGTAACCCGCACGGCATGGCGGTTGCCTGGCAAGTAGTCAAACGTCGCGTAGTGGAATGTGACGCGGTTGTCCCAGATCGCGACGTCGTTCTCAGCCCAGCGGTGACGCACTTGGAACTCGTGGCCTTCGTTCACGTGGCGGTAGAGGAACCGCAAGATGGCGTCCGACTCGTACACCGAGAGCTCCTTGACGCGGATCGTGAAGGCTGCATTCACGTACAACGCCTTCTTCTTGGTCACCGGGTGGGTGCGGATCACAGGGTGGGCGAACTCCACGTACGGGCGGCGGATGGTGACTCCCCTGGCCGCAGCGTCTTCCGCTTGCTTCTTACTACTGTGGATCGCCGTGAGCCCTTCCAGAAACGTCTTCATTGGCTCGGTGAGACGCTCATAGGCTTCGTATCCAGAGGCCCAGAGCGTGTCTCCCCCCACTGGCGGCTTGGTCAGTAGCTTGAAGATCGTGTACGAGGGTGGCTGGCGCTCACACGAAACGTCGCTGTGCCATTCGTTTGTTGGCTCCAGCTTCTGTCGTTCCAGCAACGCTTTGCTGGATTCCAGCGAAGTTTCGACGACCACGACCTCTGGGTGGCCCTCTGGATGGCCAAGGTTCTGATGCACGTGGAGTGGGCCCCAGTACGCCCCCAGTGCGAGCTGCTGGTCCAAGTTGAGCTCTTGGTCGCGGAAAAAAACCACGCCGCGGTGCGCGACCAGCAACGCCAGTTCGTCTTTCTGGGCATCCGTGAGCTGGTGGAGTTGGAGGCCTGTGAGCGCCGTGCCGATCTTTGGCGCCAAGTGGTCCACTTCGGCATGCTCCAAGAGGTTCTTCAGCGAGCCATCGGCAAACGCTGCGCGGTCTTCGTACGGAAGCACGCCCAGTGGCTCAAACGTGTCGGTGGGGAAGACGCTGTGGAGTCTGGAGTGCTCCAGTGGCGAATGCTCCGTGTGCTGGTTGAAAGCATTCTTGATCGGTCCAGTGGTGGCCACTGTCGGGGTCTCCGATTCAGTCTTGGTTGTTTCACTTTGAGACGCCATGGTGGGGTGGAAGTAGTTGCCAGGTTGGTAAGTTGATGGGCAATTGATATGTGAGGAGAGAAGATCTGGGAGGCGTTCCGCTGTTGGTGCGTCTTCCTCCGGGGTGGTCGAGGGAACATGGTGGTCAAGGAAGAAAAGCCGACCATGAGACTCAAGCTCAAGCTCCCTGTCGAGTATGCAGCCCCGAGAGACACGGAATTACAATTCCTCGAAGTGATGGCTGATCATAGCATACCGTACATTTGGCTCAAAGTGACAGGGGATCTTTTCGCGCGACTGATTGGCCCACACAAGATCCAGTTGCTAGCCAATCACACTTGCCACTCTCGCACTGGATGTCTTTGTTAAAGCATGCAGTACAATCGTCCCAATGCCCATAATCATCCGGACGCACGTTTCATATGGCGACGTCCTGGGACTGGTGGTACCGATACCCACCGAATTCACGACACAAGCAATCGCCACCCAAATCATGAATTTGACCGCGAGGGAATACTTTTTAAAAGTACTTCAAAGTGATGGCCAAATCGAATTGGCATCGTCTCGATGAGTGTTTGAATGCAGTTTACGCCAAGCGTACAGCACAGCACTTCATTCAAAGCAGCTGAGGGTTCTGCAGACCAATCGTCGTTCAACGTCTGTGCCAGTCACCCAAAATCCACAAGCACAACCATTTTCTGCTGGTGGACGCTCAGAAACCATACATATACAACAGTATGACGAGACGCAGCTCACACTATTCCAAAGAACAATTCGGTGGAAAGTCGTGTCCTTGAGAGTCTTTTTTAAAAGTCTTAAAAGACTACCCAACGTTAAAACGTAAGGCACACCGAAAAGCTCCTTCAGGTTGGCTGGTTTCAAACTGCGATGTCTTTCTTTCAAAGATCGCGATCCTATCCATTTTGACAGGAACTATGTTGTGCTAAATGGACGTTTAACTTGAAATGGTATTTAACCAACATAGACCAAATACGTATATTCACAGGTCACGTCGGCCCGCCTTTTTATGATCGTTGACTCTCATCAGTCGCAATGGTCCACAACTAATGGAGCAATCTGATTGGTCAGGATATGTATGACTGGCCAGTCCACTATCCAATCAAATAGTAGTATTGACCATCGTGTTCGAATGGCGAACAAATCGCGATCATACTGGACAACCAGTCACGATGCCCAATCGAAGCAGAAACTGGATATTCTGTATGTTTAGATCTTGCAGCTTCATGCACAGACCAAAAATTTGCTATCATATTAGGCGATGCATGGTTTGCACAAACGCTGTCTGTGACCCCTTGGCCTCTATCTCCTGTGTATCAATTGGTTCCTGTCCCATAGATTGTTGTCGCGTCGACCTGGAGTTTTCATTGGCCGACTTGCAAAAACCTGGGCAGCCCATCAGCATGCCCATCTCACATCTCCATAGCGTTGAAGCAGAAGACGAATTGGAGTCATGTCCATTTTCAGTGGGAAACTGTCCAGTATACACTTTTCTGGGGAGCAAAGTCTCCATGTCCATCACCTAATCACGTCTCTCTCTCTCTCTCTCTCTCTGGAGCTGTTGCGGTGATCCTCCAGGCGGCTTGGGGGCGCCAGGACTGCCATGACAATGTCATCTCGATAAGCTACCACCACGAGTACTCACACCCACCGAAACCTCATTCCCCAATTTGCCTGCTTGCACTGCAACCAGCCAGCCACCCAGCCAACCAGTCACTCAGCCAGCTATGGGCAAGCAAGCCGCGTCGCCGTCGCCCGTGCTCACGCCGCTGACGCATACGCCCGGCCTCGCCGAGTACAGCAACAAGCTCTGGGACGATCGTCCGTCCTACTTGAAGCAAAATGTGCTTCGCAATGCGTGCCTTTTCCTCTTTGTGATCACGGCCATGGAAGAGATCGCCAGTTTCGCCGTGAACCAGTCACTCAAAAACTTTTTCCAGAAACTCGGCTGGTCCAACAAAGGCTCCACGTCCATGAAACTGACCTACGACGCCATCGCGCAGTTTGCGTGTATCGCCGCCGGGTACATCGCGGACGAACGCCTTGGCAAATTCACCACGCTTTTCGGCGCCGCGACGCTGGACACCATTGGCTTTGCGATGCTTGTGGTCGCGTCGCTGCCAGCCGTGCTCAAGCACCAAGCCGTGGCCAAGGTGATCTTTAACGTTGGCCTTTTCTTGGGCGTCGCGCTTTCTCAAATCTGTTTGCGGTCGCTCGTGATCTCGTACGGTGGTGACCAGTTTTCCCCGCAAACGCCACTGCAAGAGAAAAGTATTTTCTTCAGCGTCCACTACTGGGTCGCCAACATTGGCGCGTTCATCGGGTACGCCGTGTTTCCCTCGGTCTCGCTCCACGGGCTCGGCTCGATCCCAGCCGCGTACGGGTACACAACCAATTTTTCGATCGGTCTCATTTCGCTCGTTTTCTTCTTGATCTTTTTGTATTTCACGCGTGCTCGCTACGTCAACGTGCCACCGACCAAGAGCTCCATCGGCCAAGTGATCAAGATCGTGGTCCACCGCGCCAAGAGCAACTGGAAAGCACGGTTTGTCGTGCTGGGCGCGTTGCTGTACATCTCGGCGTTTCTCATGAACGTTTTGGCCAGTTTCTTGGCCGACCACGGCGACACGGGCAAGAAAATCTCCAAAATTGGTGGTGGACTGATCGTAGTGGCGACGTTTCTGTGGGTGTACTTTGCACGCGACTCGTCGTTCATGGAAGGCGCCAAGCACAGCTTTGGCGGCAAATTCGATGAAGAACTTGTGGACGGCGTGAAAAAAGTGATCCGCATTTTGCCGTTTAACGCGTTCAACGTGTTTTGGTGGGTCTGCCAAAACCAACGCGGCAACAACCAGAGTATCATCCAGCAAACCGACGTGCGGCTGGGCAGCGGCTGGGATGCCAGCCAAATCCCTGGCCCCACAGTGCAAATGTTCAACCCGATCGGTGTGCTTCTCTTTGTGCCACTGACAGAAAAGGTGATCTACCCGTTGTACGCCAAATACGCCGGCAAGCCCGCCAGTCGCTATGGCAAGGTGCTCACCGGGTACTGTATCGCGGCGTTTGCCATGTTTTGGACGGGCTGCTTTGAGCTGGTGCGCAAGAGCCGCCCAGTGCTCAGCTACGTGGATGCAGTGAACGGCACCACGCAGTTTATCTTGAACGACGACGGCCACCAAGTGATGAACGATATCCCGTGGTTTGCCGGTCTGCCGCACTACTTTCTCGTCGCGCTCGCGGGCGTGTTCATCGTGATCCCGTCGTACGATATCTGCTACTCGGAGGTGCCGCAGACCATGCGCAGCACGTCCATCGCGCTGGGCTTTTTCGTCAACTCGATGGGCAGCACGCTCTTGTCGGTCGTCGTGCTTCTCTTTGGCAAGTACATCCCGGCCAACTTGAACAACGGCCACTTGGAGTACTTGCACTTTACAGTCGGTGGCATCATGCTCGTGAATATCTTTTTCTACGTGGTCGTCATGAACCAAATGCAACTCGGCATGATCCCCAAACTGACCAAGGGCAACATCAACAACAACAACAAGAAAGGGGAAAGTGAAGCTGACCCGCTTGTTGTTGCCGAGATTGAACTCAAGAACCAGCAACACGAAGCAGTGCTTGTCAACAAACAGTAGTCAAAAAAAATACGTGAGTGAAATTACGTATTGTACATAACCAGTCCATATTTCCATATTCTACCATAAATAAACGGACCTTGCATCCTTTATACAATCCATATATTATCGTCTGTTGGCACAATTTTCGAAAAATGACAAGTTGACTTCGCCACTTTTGCGCGATTTCATGACCATGTATTTATTTATTGAAAGATACCAAATAACTGCTTGCCAAGCATGTGACCAGCACATATTCATCACTGCTGCGGTGCCAACTGTCCATTCCAGCGTGGCCATGCCGTAATATCAGCAGCAAACCAGTCGCACCGTGGGCAGGCATTGTTGATGCGGGTCGCGCCAGCCGCTTGATTGTGGTGCGTGGCCAAGTTCTGGCAATACGCGTGTTCAATTGGGCCGAACGAGCAGCTGCCACATTGATAGACTGCGGAGCTGTTGCCATAAATCGCGCGCAGTTGCTCTGGGTGAAGTTCGCTGTCGGTGGCGCGCTGGCGATGCTGCTCACAGGTCAGCCCCTCGTGCCACGCTCGTGTGTTGCACTGGACGCAGCGCTCAGTGTGACACAATGGGCACACAAAGTGAGGGTCCTGTGAAGACAGCGTCCCGACACCGCGGCAGTTTTCTTCCAGACACTGGAACATATCCGGCACGACGCCCACCGCAAGGTTCAGGCATGTGTCGTAGTACTGCTCCTGCTCTTCGGCGGTCAACACCTGAGTCAAGTCGACATCCGACGACGACATCGCCTTGTTCCGGCACAAGAAGCTGTTCGCGTTTCTTGTCGGCCTCGACCTTGCTTGCTTTGTCGTTCTTGTTGCCCCGGTAAAACGCCATATTCGCCACAGACAATAAGGCCACGAGGTCCACACCGACTTGGGTGAGCCCCATTTGGGCCGCACGGTCGATTAGACGAACCCACTTGGGGTCCACTTGGGCTTCTGCGACGAGACGGCCCAGTGGCGTGACGCCACCGTGGGGGTCCAGTGCACTGAGATAGGTGAGCTCGGCTTCGGCCCGAGCCATCGCATCTGCATTGGGCGCCTCGATCCAATGGAATTCACGGGGACGGATGCCAACGTGGCATAGCGTCAGTACCGCGAGCGTCAGCGGTTGTTGGAAAAGTTCGGCGGCATTCCCGATCTCCATCTCTTCAAAGTCTTGCTGCGAGTACAGACGAAAGCACTTGCCAGGTCGCGTGCGTCCGGCGCGGCCACATCTCTGGACAGCTGAGCTGCGAGACACTGTGTGGACTTTGAGCGACGACATATTCCGAACGGCGTCGTAGACCATCGCCTTGCGCAGCCCCGAGTCCACGACGAAGACGACCCCGTCGATCGTCACCGATGTCTCGGCCACATCCGTGGCAAAGATGACTCTGCGTGTGTCGATCTTCTTCTTGAAGACCAGCGCTTGTTCATCGGCGTCCTGTTTCCCATACAAAGCGTGCGCTTCAATACACTGCAAGAACGCCTTGTCTGAGACTGGTGCCGTCTTGAGCAAACGCGCGATGCTTGACTCGAAGAGATCTTTGGCGCGAAGCACATCATCCTGGCCGGGCAAGAAACAAAGCAGATCGCCTTCTTTTGGATCAGGAAACGCCTGCTGGATCATCAGCGCACACCGTGAGACGACGGTCGCCACATTGGACGCATCCACTCCTTTTGCCTTGTCATTCGTCGTCGAGACGTATTGCACTTCGACGGGGAACATGCGCCCAGGAATTTCCACCACTGGCGCATTCTCAAAGAATCCAGAAAACAAGTCAATATCGATGGTCGCCGACGTGATGGCGACTTTGACGTGGCGCCATTTGTCATGGTTTTCCTTCAACGAGCCCATGATCAGATCACACGTGATGCTGCGCTCGTGGGCTTCATCTACAACGATGCAGCCGACGTCCTCAAACGGAGAGGCATCTTCTTCTCCACCACGCCGCGCACGTGCGATCATATCCAGCAGCACGGCTTCCGTGATGTACTCGATGCGCGTGCGGTGCGTCGTCTTGGCACGCCCACCCACGCGGTAGCCAACGTCCCCACCGACGGGCGCTTTGTCCCATCCAGCGCTATATTCAAATGCCGCACGCGTCGCTAAACTTGTCGCGGCAAGCTTCCGTGGCTGAGTGCAAAGGATCCGTTTCCCAGCAAAGCAGGCCAAGTCCGCTGCGTATTGCGGAATCTGTGTGCTTTTTCCTGAACCCGTTTGGCCCTGGATCACGGTGAACCGAGAGAGAGAGCTGGCGAGATGGCGTTCAATTTCAATCCGCTTGGCGAGCGCTGGCAGCCGAGAACGGAACCGGAACAACTCCCGTTTCAGGATGTGGCCACGTGCGACTTCCGAAAGAGTGGAACCGGGATTCCCAAGGCGTTGCGTGACTTCCACAAACACAGCGCGTTGGTCGATGAGCTCTTGCAGCTTGGCCTGCATCGCGCGCCGCGTCAACTCGTCTTGGCTGTCCACACCGGCAACCGCACATCTGGATGCAGCGCCAGTCGCCACGCGTAAGTTTTCTTGCTCTTTCTGAATAATACGGTCATGGATGACTAGGGCTTGGTGGGTAGCGTCCTGGAGGTTGGCGTGCTTTGGCTTTGGTGGCGAGGCCGTGGGCTTCGCAGGCGATGCCTCTTGTGGTCTGCGCGATGAGTCGGCTTTGTCCTTTGCTGGCTCATGGATCTTGATCGGCACAACTGGCGAAGACTCGACTTTGGACGGATGGCGGAATGTACACACACGGCCATCCGCCGGGTTACAAGTCTTGTCAAACTTGCACAGAAAGCCACCCGTGTGGAACCACTTGCAGCCGATGGTTGTACAACCGTCGCCAAAACGACAGGGTCTCCGAGGTGGAGCAGCAGCGGCGACGGCATCCGCAGTGTCACAAAGAGAAGGTGGTGGATGGCGATTACGGCAGAGCTTGTAGTTGTTGCATGGCTGTGGGAACGACGGACAAAGATCGCCGCTTGGGTGAATGAAGAAGCAGTTGCGTCGTGGACATTGGTCCGCTTTGTCACACGTGACGGTGCTTCGAGTCGCCATCACTTGGGTGGCCATGATGGGGGGCTTCCTTGTCACGGACGGGGTCTCTGATGGGGGTTTGCTGGGTATGGAGAAGATTGCGTTCTGAGGCGAGTGTGTGGCGGTTCGAGCCTTGGTGGCGGCGTGCTCGTTGGGGGGGGGGGGGGGGGGGGGGGGGGGGGGGGGGGGGGGGGGGGGGGG
>JAADWJ010000762.1:0-12428 GCA_023336165.1 Pythium monospermum | reverse complement strand
GTGGATTTGCCACCGCAGAAACAATGTTTTCCCGATCCGCATGGCGACTTCTACGACCGCCAGCAAGTAGGTTCCGTGTAACGTGGACTGTGAGTCATTGCGGTTTTGGATCTCGATCCGCATTTGCGTATTGATGAGCACAGTGGGCACACCGACGATGATACACATCATCCGAAGCTGGGAGATGCTGCTCTTCATGACGTAGTGCTTGGCGAGCTCTTGGGTTGCGAGTTTGAGTGCCATGCTTCCAGCCAAGAAGCCCGCTAAGCGATCCCGTGAGGAGAGATCCAGTGAGCTCACGAACTGCACGTACCCACCGGCACACCACGTCGCGGCGATGGGCGGGACATCGCGGAGATACGCACGCAGGAAGCGACCCACGGGTATCCACGCTGCTGCTGCTGTTGCTTGTCCAAGAGGCAGCGGCTGCTGCAGTTGTGCATGGGATGGCTGACGCCGCTGGCCTGCGAGGGTCTCCGCTTGGTAGATTTGTTTGGCGACCAGCGCGACCATGACGCTGTAGTACTGGGCGACCAGTACAAACGCGTAACTCCCCAAGTTGGCGCGTCGCCAATGGACAGGAAGATGGCCGCAAAGCTGGCCAAGCAACGCAACGGAGACGGTACCAATGCCAAACGAACCCGCGGTGCCTCGTGTGACCCGCCAGATACAATAGAAAGCGCTGGGTTTCCACTTGGGCCATTTCGTGAAGCTGTTGGCTGATAACCGCGCGCCTTGCACGGCGAGTTGGATGGCGCCAAGGAACACGAAGGACCACAGCATGACGCCCGTGAGGTACACGGCGAGGCTTTGCTTGGCTGGCGGCTGAAGCATGGCGCCACGAGAGCAGCAAAAGGCTACGAGCCAAGCAAACCCACTAGAGATGGTGACGTTGCGTAGCATAATCACAAGCGTCCAGAAGGCAGTAGTCCACGCGCCGGCCGATGGGACGGGCTTGGTGGTGGTGGCGGCTGGTGAGACCACAGTACTCCCTTCACGGAGCGTCGAGTACTCGGAGACGAAAGGCACCACGGCCGTCATGACGACACTACTAGTAATGTGGCGTTTTGGTGGATGCGAACCGAAGACTGCGTTTTACAAAATAGAAGGGGTGTGGAAATTTCGACTGTCGTTGGGTGCTATTTATATGGTTCAACCACTGGGTCAATGTCATAATTCACTATGACATCCCTGCTCAGGCCGACCACACGCCGTCGACAAATATAGCACAGGTTTCGGTGATCTATTTTTTCATTCCAAAAAAAAACACGTGTGTTTTGGTATTTTTGGTGTGTTTTTTGGTGTGCAACGAAGTCTCCCAGGTTTCCTGGGTGCCGAAAATATCCATTTTTATAAAAAGTATTTTTGGTGTATTTTTGACCAAAACAATTTTTGGGACCTGGTTTCGCCTACTTGCGCAGTTCCAAAGCGTCAAGTGCCCTTCTCGCTTTTCCATCTGAGGAACAATGTCAACAGCAAATGCAGTGGCGCCTCTCGCTGCAGCCGGTCCACGAAGCCCACCGAAGATTTCACCGTTCGCAGTATCCCCTGGCTTTTCTGGCTCTCTGCGTCTTACTGCATCGCCCTCCACCACCACCACGGCACGCCATGCGCCAGCCACCCTGATGGGCCGCGACGCGTGGACTACTGCGTTCTGGACGCTTGTGATCATGCTGCGCAACGTTACGCTCTCCAGTGTATTCGCCTGGCTCATCGCGTATTGCTGCAGCCTGGGCGTCGCCACGCAGCCACTGGCAAGCCAGAGCCACGCCGACTACGTCACGGCCGTGCTCGTGTGGTCGTACTCGTTTCTGAGCGCCATCAACTTGGTCGTCCACGCCAAGCGGCTCGCGACAAACCAATTCCAAAGGTGGCCCACATGGAAACCAACCATTTGGTACTGTACGTGGCGCGTCGCCAAAGGCACGAGCACGTGCTTTGTGCTGTGCACGACGCTGCTGTGTGGGGTCGGCCAATTGACTGGGCGGCTTCCCACCGCGTGGCAACGGGTCAAACTGGAAGGCTACGTGTTCACCGTGTTGGAGCAGTGCTTTTGCGTGGCCGCCGCGTTGGTCGTCAAGAAGATTTACTATGAAGAGACCACGGCAGGCCAGCAAAAGAGACGCGCCTCATCGATATCAGCGAACGCCACGGCTCCAATAGCAGCCACCGCACCGACCTGGCGCTCGGCGCGGCGCACGCTGAGAGCGTTCACCCACGAGATCCCGACCGTGCTGTCCATCTGGTGTGCTGGTGGGTACGTCCAAGTCATCCACGAACTGCGGTTCTCTTCCGCCAATGCCATGATGCTCTGCCTTGTGGCCAGCACGGTCATCAAATTCGCCTTCCAAGAGATCGCCAAGCACTACGTCATGGCCAGTGCGATCCACGAGCTGCGCACCATGTGTATCATCATTGGCATGCCCACTGTGCTCATCAATACGCAAATGCGGATCGTGCTTCAAAACCGAAACGACTCAGCAACCACACTGTTAGGCACGTACCTTATGGCGGCCATTGAAGTGGTGTTTCGAATCGGAAAAGTGCTTTTTTTGAAGTGGCAAATCCACCACAGACAAGCCAAACTGAATCGCCAGCCCCAGCAACCGTCGAGGCCGCCTGGCACTGATACGGCGAATGACCCACACTCTGTCTTTGCCACCTGGAGGAAGCGGATGCTGTCTCTCCATACAGCGGAAAGCTATGCCGATATGTACGCCGAGTACATTGCCATGGGCTGCTCCTCGGCGATCGTCGTGTTTTTCTTCAAGCACCCGCAATTTGATTTTGCCAGCACGACTACGGCGGCATCATCGGCGACGGGCCAATACGCGCTGCTTCTTTTCCAAGTCGCAATTGAAGTCGTGGTGGATATTTTTTCCTGTGTGGTTGAAATTTGTATGGGCATTGACTACCATAATTTTGGCGGCTTTGGCACGTTCTTGGGGTTCTTGTTCACAGTCGCGGGTGGCGTCAATATTATTCTCACGGTGATTCTGTATACTTCACCGTCGTCCGTATGACGACACGAGGTGCAAGCCAAAACAATTTTTTATATATTTTTTATTTTTTGTCAAAATAAATCGAAATTCTGGGCACTTGACCCCAACATAAAAAAAAAATAAAGAACAGAGGAGCGTCTACCATGTTGTCAAGCAGCATGGCGAGACCGCTTTCGCTTTCTTCTTCTTCTTGTTTTTCTTGTTCGTCTTCCCATCATTGGCGGTGTCGGTGCCGTCACATTTTACAGCCAGGGCACACGGCGGCAGCGCTCCTTGCTCACGTAGATCGTCCACGATCGCGTCAATACGAATGCCCAGGTTGAACCGCACTGGCGAGTAGATACTTGGATCGTTATTCCCATCCCCACTTCCACCGCGCAGACGGCCCACTAATCGAGCCGCCCAGCCATCACTTTGGATGCTACTGCTCAGCCCTGGGCCGGCGTGGTGGAGAGCGACCACCGTGTTGTCACGCTGGCTGAGCACGGGCGAGCCCGACGAGCCTGGTGCCGTGTCGGCGTTGTACCACACACTCACGTTATCAAACATCAAGCTGGCGCCACCGTCACTACTGAAACTGAAACTGCTGCTGCCAGTCGAGCTGGCTCGAGTGCCATTTTTCAAGACGTGGATGACCGCTGGCTGGCCGTCTTTCACCGAGGCGATGGTCTTTGGCTTGCCATTCGGATGCTGCGGGATGTAAACTGGCTCGCCATCCACGGGGCCGCTCTCTCGAAGCGTCAAGTAGCCAAACGTCTTGGCTAAATCCGTACTGTTCGAGCCAGCCGTCCCACTGGGATCCACACGAAGCAGCACATAGTCCAGCGATTGGTTGGCCGCCACGATCGTCACACTTGTCGCGTCCACTTGCCCAGTGCGCTTGCCCATCGTTCCTTTTTCCGAGCAAGTCTTGCTTTCCGCCATGAAATCGACATTTGTCTGGATCTGGCGTGTGATCTTGGAGGTGAGCTGGTCGTTCAATCCAGAGCTCGCAGAGGAACACTCTGAATCCACAGCCGGGATCCGGAAGCTACTGGCAGCCTGGACAGCAGGGAAGATCCCAGGAGGTGATCGACTGAGCTGGTAGAAGCAGTGGTAGTTGGTCAGCATGTGGTTGCCACGGCCGACCAGCCAGCCCGTGCAAAACGTCCACATCTCTCGTGGATGGCCATAGGATTGGCCCTCATCCAAGCCGTCGTCCAGCCCTGGATGTCCAAGAGTGGCCACAATTCCAGGCGGTCGCTGCGGTGCTCGCTCAATGATCAAGCGAGCCACGGCACGCGCTTTGCTGTACATTTGAGGATGGTTCTTCTTGTAGCAAACCGCCGGCTTCATCTCATTCGTGGCTCCGATTTGGCTCTCCAGCGACGTGTCCAGAGACTCGCCTTCACCATCCCCAAGGTCAGTCCCACTACCCATAGTACCAATGGTACCAATACGGGGAAGACGAGGGCGGCGGCGAATGGCAAACGTGAGCGACTCGACCACAACCACCGGGTTATCCAGTTGTTTGCGGTTGATCGGAAGCACCAGCGTCATGAGACTTGGCCAGTACTCAATGGTCACACGGCTGCCGACCATCAGAAACGGGTGGTTCCACAGAACGGGCTTGGGGCGACACAACGCGCGCTTCGTGGCCGTCTGGTTGCTGGCGGTGATGGTGATCGTTGTGGCGTTGGTGGTGTCGCGAAGAACCAAGCGGTCGCCTGGCAGCAGCGCCAGCCTTTCCACGTTCACCGCCATCGCGACGGCACCAAGCTGATCGATATGGCTGATCTGAGGCACTTGGTGGCGCGGGAAAATCGTCAGTTGCTGCAACGCCTCGCTGTCAGCGAAGCTGCGAGTTTGAACTTCAAGCTCGGGATCAAATGGAAAGGCAAAGCCAAAGGCGGCGCGTTCCTGAGCAGAGGACTGCGCGAGTGGCGCGAACGCACACATCAAGAGAGCGACGACTGCCGAGAACCACATCTTGGAGGCTCTTTGAACTTGGAAGGAGATGGCAGAATGGGGACGAGTGGGCTTTGCATGGATGGCCGGCGCTGCTTATTGGATCCGTGGGACCGTCGCGTCCCATTCTTCTCATTGTTTGAGCAGCTTTCAACGGGTGCTCCTTCCAACTGTCGGGTTCTCAAGCCCTGAGCAAATGTAGCCATGTCCCATCGAGGGTATCAGATAATAATGTGTGCCGTGATATAGACCGACCCACATCTGAGACCATCAGACCTCAACCTCTGAACTTCGAAAATGGCGGTGGCTCTTGGCATCGATGTGGGCACGACGGCGGTGAAATGCGCACTCGTGGACACCCAATCACAGGCGCTGCTCGCTAGTGGGTCCACCGCAACAGCAGCGTATCAGCAGAGTGAAAATGGAAAAGCGGAGCAGGATGTCCAGGTGATCTTGAAGGCTGTACAGACAGCGTTGGACCAACTGCCGCGCCATCTCGTGGAGCAGGTCACCTCCGTTGGGATCTGTGGACAGGTGAGTGACCATTTGTTGTATACTACGACGGAATATAGGTAACATCAACGGTGTTTGTATTAGATGCACGGCATCGTGTGGTGGCGTGCAGCTGACGCGGTGCGCGATTGGGAGGCGCTGCTGCTGGCAGGCGAAACGCTGGCTTCGCGCGCCTGGAGTCGGCTCGTGACGTGGGAAGACCAGCGCTGTTCGTCTACATATTTGAGCGACTGTGAACGTCGGGTCAGTGCTGCGTCGTCTTTGTCTTTGTCTTCATCTTCGTCTTGCTTGTCGTCTGGCTATGGGCTTGCGACCTACGCACATACACTGGCGCATGACCCATCGTCACTGACGGCGTATGACGCCTGTGGCACCATCCACGATCTACTGGCGTTTCTTCTCTGTGGATATTCCAAGCCAGAAGAGGCATCGATCGATACGACCGACGCGTTCAGCTGGGGTGGCTTCGACTCGGAGACCCATAACTGGAACTGGACGACGTGAGTATTAATACCCGCCGTGTCTGTTGTCTATTGCCTGCCACTAACCCGTACTGTTCCTGTTAGTGTTGATGCACTTGGGATTCCTCGTGCCGTGCTCCCACCAGTGCTACCACCAGGCTCTGTCATCGGCCACACCCCTCCTCTGCACTGTTCTTCTCTTTTCGGTCTCCCCGGCGGCGTCGCGGTGTACGTGCCCATGGGGGACCACCCGTGCTCAGTCGTCGCAGCGATCTCCCAGCGCCCATCAAATGAACTCGCATCGCCTGGACTATCACGTGAGTTTTCTTGCGTTTTTTTGTCTATTGTAGGATGCTCACTGTGCGTGTATGACCAGTGGTTAGCATCGGTACGTCGGCTCAACTCGCGATGATCCTTCCACGAGATGCATTCACGATTACTAGTCAAACGGCAACGCGCAGCTTTGAAGTGCGTCCTTTTCTCACCAGCCACCAAGTACTGGGTGTCGCAGCTGCGCTTTCCGGGTACAGTACTGTACGGTTTGTCCTACCGTACCCTATCGTGTACCCTGGTTACTGATAGTTCCTGGCACAGTGGGAACATGTTTGCATGGCTCGTTCGCCAGTGCCAACAGTGGATGGCGGAACTCACTGTCGATGGCATGGCACCAGAAGAGTCGGTGGTCTACGAGCGGCTGATCAAGCTCGGCCTTGAGAAACTGGACACGACGCTCACCTTCTTGCCCACGCTCAATGGGGAGCGTGGCGCGCCTGATATATACGGACGCATTGACGCATTACAGCTCGGCAATGGCTCACTCGGCGATCTCAGCGCATCGTTGGGTCGTGGTTTGATCCAGAATTTGGTGCAAATGGTGCCCAACGAGCTCCAGGATCAATTGCAAACCAGCAGGTCGGTTGATATGGCTACAGTCACTATTTTGAACGGTCACTCCAGCGGGGTTGTTTTCTCACAACGAGGGCGTTCCATTTTTTTTTTGAATTGTATTTTTGTTTTCCAGGATGATCGGAACCGGCAATGCGCTTGTGAGGAATCCGATTCTCCAGCATTCTTTACGTGAGACGCTCCATTCGCCAGCGCAGCTCTGTGTTCAAGACGCGGCGGACGCGGCATTCGGAGCCGCGATGGTGCCGACGGTGCTTGCCAACCTGCAAGAATTTTGAAGAATAGATTTTATCAGAATAACCTCTTCAATTAAAAACCCCGTGGATGCCAATAACATATCTGTTTCCAATATCGTTTTCTGCCTGTGTTAATTAACCTCTATAATTCGATATTGTGAAGTCCAACCTATCTTCAACAGCCGTTCTGTCTGAAGTAAGCCTAACGAGCCATCATTCCGACAGGACCACAAAGCAAAGTGGAACAAAAAAAAAAAAAAAAAAAACACGACCAGCATACTTAGCCGAAGAGAGAGAAAGGAGAGAGGCTCATACAGCAGCAACAGCAGCTGCAGTGTTCGTGACCGAAATGGGCTGCTGCTACTCAAAGGAAGATGACAACACCGACGACCGCCGCGCGCTGCTGGGCAAGCAGGGCAAACAAGCGTGCGTTTCTGGTGGATCCCTTCAGGCGGAAGACAAAAAGCCGAATCATTTTCAACTGACTGACTTGGCTGACTGACTGTTCATCGCAGGGACTTTGACGCTGTGGCTGTGATCAAGGCTAAACAGCAAGCAGTTGGCGGTGGGTACAGCAAGCCTGTCGCTGCAGCCAGCGAGCTGCTAGGCAAGCAGCTAACGCCGCCACCCGTACTACCAGCCGCGCCTACAAAGGCCGCAGGCTTGTGTTGCAGCGGCGGTGGGTGCAGCAGCAAGACAACCAATGATGCGACCGCCCCCACTGCTACTGCGAATGGGAATGTGAATAGCAATGGCGCACCCCCACCACCACCACAACAACAGCAACAGCAACAACAGCAACCCAAGCTAATCCACAAGAAACCAGAAGAGCAAGTGCATCCGACGGTCTCGAGTGTCGATTTGCTGGAATTTGACCAGCCGCCGTCGCCGCCGAATGCCAAGCCAGCGGTGCCCGTGGTCGCTTCCCCACCACGAGGCGGCGGTGGCGGCGTCGGTCCAGTTTCGCAAATCCCTCGTCCTCTGATTTCCCCACGGCGCAGCAGCTCCGTGTCGTTTGCGAACGAGGAAATTGGGCCAGCGTCGCCCAAGGAGATCTTATCCGATCTGATGCCGCCACGCCCATCGCCACCGCCACCAGCAGTAGCAGCAGCAGCGCCTCAACCGCAAGCAGTGGTGGCGGTAGCACAACCACCCGTGGTGCCAGTGGCAGCATCCGTGCCAGCACCAGTCGCAACGCCAGCACCAGTCGCAGCGTCGACGCCAGTTTCAGCACCAGTCGCATTAGACGAATCGGTAGATCTGGAGGATGCGACGACCAAAGCGAATGGAAATGGCGATGGCGACGCTGAGGGCGACGACGACGATGGCAAAGCGCCCTCCTCTGTGGCGAGTGGCAACGCATCCAAGAATAAGAAAAAGAAACGAAAGGTATTTACTCTTGGGTTTCTTAGTTTCTCATCTGATTCTTATTCTGTCCATCTGACCTCCCCCCCCCCTCTTTTTTTTCTTTTTTTTTTGCAGAAGAGCAAGAAGTAGGAGACAACAAAGAAGACCACCAAGCGTTTGTTAGGGGAAAAAACACACACAGCGAATACGAGAAAGGAAGAATTTCTTGAAAACGCTTCCTCTCCCCCTCCGCCCTCTTCCCCATGGATGCCACCAGGCCAGCGCGCGGCGTCTCTCGTTCAATCAGTGTTTTCTTATCCGAGCGATTCTCGCAGCCGTGTGCGTGTTCTTGCGAGCCGTTCGTTGGCTTCCGTGTCTTTCACTTGCAAAAGCTCTTGCTTTTCGGCTTGCTGGGATTCGGCCATATCCATCAAGTCACTTGCGATCTTGGTGAGCTCGTCGATCTCGCGCTTTTGAGTTTCGATTTCTTGTTCTTTTTCCAGCAAACGCGCTTCCAACGTATTGATCGTACTGCGCAGCGAAGCGTCGGCTTTGTGCACTTGCTCCACCTTGCTCACTAACACGGCCTTTTCCGTTTCCAACTGAGCAACACGGGCCTGCCAATCCCTTGTTTCTGCTTGCGTTTGCTCTTGGACTGTGGCCATTTCATGGACTTTTTCGTGGAGCGCGCCATGCTCGACTTGCAGCTCGGTGAGTTGAATTTGCTGTGCTTCTTTCAAAATCGTGAGCCGTTCCACTTCCTTTTCCAGAGCCACGCGGGTCTCCTGGTGGTCTTGCTCTAGCGAAAGCTTGACGCGCTCAATGCTTGCACTGCGCTCTTGGTCTTTGGACGAAAACTGGTGCTGGAAATGGGAAATTGATTGAGCCAACGCGGTTTCCGTTTTCTGGTATTTGGTGATTTGCAACGAAAGCGACTCGATCCGCTTTTGTGCAGCGAGTAATTCAGCATTTTGCTTTTGGAAGCTTTCTCGAAGCGCGTTTTTGCTGGCTTTTTCCTTGTCCAGCGATGCCTAGTACGAAGAACCGTCCATACACATACACAGAGGCGTTTAGTACAAAGGCAGCCTCCCCCTCCCCACTCCTCCCGGCCCGGGCTTCTTACCACCAAGTTTTCCAGTTTGATGGTGTCGCGCATGCCGTTCAATGTGCGCTGGTGCTGTGCGACGATCTGCTGCATGCTCTCCTTCAGTGTGCTGTAGCGAGACTCGACTTGCTCTTTTTCTCGCGCTTGCGCTTCTGCATCTTGCTGCGCCTTGAGCAGCGTGAACTGCAGTGCCGTGAGCTGTTCTTGGACAGCAATGTTGGCTTCTAACCGCGCGCGCTTCACTTTTGCCTGAAGCTGAGCATGCGAGAACTTCTTGGTGAATTCTTCACTGTCGTCTACAGGAGACGTATCGGTATCACAGTCTCGTGCGCGTTTGCGGCTGCTGCTGTTGTCGGCGACGGGCGACAATGACAATGGGGTATTTTTGTCAGTGTCGTCTTCGTCGTTTGTCGCTGTTTCGGGGTCGTTTGGCTCCGCGTCGACGTGAGAGAGCGCACATGGATCATCCTTGGCGTCGCTAGTACTACTAGACGCTACTATCTGTTGGTGGGTGCTTTCCTGTGACGCCAAGGTGAGCGTATCTGATGGCTGCTCCATCTCGCTTGCTGGCATGTTTCCCTTTTTGGTTTCCGCGCGCGAAAAACCCTGTTTTTTTGCCAGTTCGAAAGAGAGACCAACACTCTGTTCTATTTGGTGTGGTGTACATAGGTTACAGAGTGTAACCTTAGCCAGGAACGGTGTAACCCCGTGTTGTTTTTTCGCCACCAAAACAACGAGCCATCCAAAATGCTCGTCAACCGCGCTCATAGCGATCGGCCTTTCGCATCCCCACAGCAGCGCACCACCGGCGCCAGCACTGAGACAACACATACAATGGCCAATTTTCTATCCACCCATCCTACAACCGCCTCTGGATTCCACGAATCAACGCCCATTCTCGCCACAAGCAGCCACACGCCCACCGACTGCATGTCGTCCACTGCGCTTATGGTGTACCGCGGCATCGGCGCTGGCGTGGCATGGACCATCGGCGTGGACTTGTACGCGCTCGTGGGCGCCACGGAGACGGCGTGGCAAGAACACCTAGCGACGCGCCCTCCGACGACAACCAAAGCGAAAGAATTAGCGCGACTCTTGGCCAAATCCTGTGGCCGCAACGTGCTCTTATTTGGTGGTTTTCTTACGGTCTTTGGTGGACTCACGTGCAGCATGGAGATGGCACGTGGGCGCCACGATATCTGGAACCCTTTTGTCGGTGGCTTTGCCAGTGGGCTCATGATCATGCCCAAAGAAATGTACAAGACCCCGAAAATGCTGCTCGGTGGCGCTGCGCTTTGTGGCGCCTCGGCCATGGCATTGTATCAGTTTGTTCCAGCGAGCAGCCAAGGTGCCATCCAAGAAGGCAGCAATGGAGAAGAAGGAGAAGAAACTCGAAGAGCAGCTACTATGGCGCATTGACAGTATAAAAAAAAAAACTAAGAATATAACACAAACCTGGTGGGGATTACTGTGTGGTCTTGTGGTAAAGATAGATAGATTGTTTGCATATCAAACAAACGAACACAGTCAGAAAAGGCAACTTCTTCCATACTCAGCGCGCGGGCAAAAAGCGGGCGGAAACAATATGCGGGAGCGTCGCCTTTTGAGCGGCAGCAGCAACAAGACCCCGCGGCCTGTCTCTGCTGGGTGTGAGAGCGGCGTCAGTAGTAGTGCTACTACTGGTAGCAGCAGTAATGGGTCGCTGACGGCGAGAAGAGCCGGCCAGGATGAGCTGGAGAAACGACCGTCCACGGGCATCCGCCGCATCCAGGTGCGTCTCTCTCTCTCTATCAGTGAAGGATGAGCTACACACAACTGGCTCAACTAACCCATGTATTCCTATCCTCCAGACGGCTCGCTCGGAGCGTCCTGCGTCGTCCAGCGCGGGTCCTTGTCCGCCACCTGCTATTACGATGAGCCGGCCGGTCGAGCCATCCGCACTGCCACTTCTCCACGTCACGCCTCAAGTGCAGTGGGCCGTCCACGTCACTCCATCCATCAAACCCGAGACTTCCTCGATTCGTCCCGTTTTACAGGAATTTACGGCTTTATTGCGCGACCGATACGATGGCAAACGCAGCTTGCGGCTCGCGTTTCTCAACTGGGACCGCAACAAAGACGGCCGCTTGTCCACCCAAGAGATCCGCGACATGATCCACTCGCTCGGACTCACCAAGAAGCTGGGCCACCACAGCGTGGACGCCATCGTGGACCACGTGGCGTCGCTGCCGTCGCAGAGTCTCACGTACGATGACTTCTGTGGGTACGTCTATGGCGTCCAGAACACCAAGGCCATGGTCAACACGAGCAGTTGTAGCGATCCAGCAGTCCAGTCCGTCCAGTCCATCCAGGTCGGCCTGGGCGTCCAGAAGCCACTTGTTGAGTCACAGCCCGCTGAGGACGATGTTGTGCTATCGTCCGACCGTGCGCTGTACGCGACCGCGGACCGCGTGACCAATTTGCTTCGTAAAAAATACGAATCCAGGCAGCTTCGCCACGTTTTCCGCCACTGGGATGCCGATAAAGATGGCGGCATCACGCAAAAAGAACTGGATCAGAATCTGAGACGGCAGGGCATCAAATTGCCTCAAAACCAACTGCAAGAGCTTTTTGACAAGCATGACACAAATAAGAATGGGAAACTCATGTACCAAGAGTTTGTGGATATGATCTATGGGCCCATCCATCCAGAACACCATAATCCAGTGTTACAAGCGCATTTACAAGAAGCCGCGAAGCGCGAGAACCAGCCACTGGATCCGTATTTGATCCTGAAAAACAGTGCCCTGGAGAATCCAGTGCGACGTGTTGATGTGCGTAGTAGTAGTGGATTTACCATGTACTAGTACCGATCCAGTGATCCGGTGATCCAGTGATCCAGTGATCCAGTGATCCAGTGATCCAGTGATCC
>JAADWJ010000761.1:0-12447 GCA_023336165.1 Pythium monospermum | reverse complement strand
TGTACAGCGGCGACGTCCAAGGGAATGAATCATGTACTATGGCACTGCCCACGAGCAGCAGCGGTCTGGAAACGCACACTGCTCAAGTGGGGCGCTGTCGACAATGACATCGCAGCGCAACAGCAATGCGTCTTTGCCCGCCAACCGCCAGTATCGTCGTACGACTGGTACACCATGCTTGGTGACCCGCCTGACGGAGGCTCCAACGACAGACTCGCCTTTTGGCTGCAAGTGGCGTGGCAACAACTCGTCACCAGCGCGGCTCGGTTACTGTGGCAACGCCGCACGCGCCAAGCGTATCATCAAGATGCGGACCATGAGCAGGGCGACTTTTTCGCAGTGGAGCACAACTGGCGCCAGCACCTGCTGGCCACCATGGACGCTTTAGTCATCGGGCGCCGCCCGACGCGTGGCGAAGACATCCGCATTCAGCGCGTCCTCTGCAGCCGGTTCGGCCACGCCACCGCCGACGCCATCCACCACGACCTCAGTGACGGGCAACACCTCCTGTTCTTTGATGGCGGTAGCCGCGGCAACCCGGGGCCAGGAGGCAGTGGCGCGGTCATCGTCAAGGTCGGTGACACGCCTCTCACCTCCACCCTCCTCTGGACCAGCTCCATGTCCTATGTGGCACGATCCACAACCAACAACATCGCGGAATACCAAGGACTCAGACTGAGACTTGCCGCTGCCGTCCAGTACAGCTGACACCCACTCACGGTCGTGGGTGACAGCCAACTGATTATCCGCCAGTTACAGCACAACCGGAAGCCCAAGGCACCACGCCTCATTTCGTTGTACACTGCGGCCCGCCACAGCGCTGACCAATTGGTCGTGAAAGCTTGGGTGCACCACTACAGCGAGTTCAACAAAATGGCTAATCAAGCGGCCAATCTCGCCATGGACACCCGACACAGCTTTCAAGCCACTATGGACTCAAGACGCCCAGGGCAAGACGCCATCGCGGCTTTCCTACAGAATGACGTCGAACATTGGTTCGAGCGAGAGGCAGGAGCCCCTCAGGCCACCCACCGACCCGACAAAGTCCAGACGCGATAGCGCGACCACGGCGGCAGGACCAGTAGCCACACCACGCTAGTCACCAGACTGGGCTGGATTCCACCACCACACACACCCACCACCTATATGTTCTCGTAGTGTCCAGGGCGGTGAAGGGTTATCCCAGTTCAGGAGTCAGAGATTCTAGTAACTAAATACACCAAATTCAAATTCAAGAAGCACATGGCAATCAGCAGCACCTACAGTACCGTTGAGAGCGTCACGGTCACACGCCATTTTACACCGACTCAATGCACCCTCCAAGTGGTTCGGTGTTTATGTTCTGTGCTAGTCACTGGCAATGATCACGAACACAATGATCAGTGCGCATCAAATGATACGGCAACACGCTGACGGTTTCTTCGCCACGGTGGAGCTGTCCATCGCCTTTTTTCCAGTGCTTCAAATTGAACTGTGCATACCAAGGGCACAAGTACTGTACCTGGAATACACGAATGACTTGGTGGCATTAGGACGAGCTCGTTCCGATCTAAGAACGAGCCAGTTGTTGGTGCAGCGCTGAAATTCCAACAGACTGTTCAACACCACGCCATAGTAACAGTGTGGTCTTGATTGGGTTCCGTAATCCTCGCCTTCTGGATGCGTCAACTCCCAATACACTCTCAAATCTGATTTTGCAAATACCGAAAATTTGATGAAGGCTCCATCTGGTGGATGTTGATCTCAGTCATGTCAATCATACTCTGTGACTCATAGTGCCTGTGTTCTGGACATGTTGGACTGCAATACATGCATGGCACTGACCGACCGACAACCTGGTCATCAGGCTGGTGAGAGGTTTCGGTTCAAAAGTTTTGGACCAAGTGTGGTCGTTGGTGGACCGTTGACAGTGTCAATGAACTGCACCCCCTCGCTGACAGGAACATCAGCCTTTTGACAAGAGGGTGGGTGGATGCACGTGCGCTTAAAGAAAAGAGCTGGGCATTTCCAAAAACGCTCTATATGAGTCAGGACACAATTCGCAATTGGGATCAAACGAGCATGCAACATCGATCTTGGTTGAGCGTCGCTCCAACAACTCAAGTCGATGAACACACTGGTAACTCGCCCAGCGCATCTCACTTCTCAAAGCTGCCCAACTCCTGTTGCACACGCGACCAAGGCAGCAAGAATAATTGGCAGCTCAGCGTTGGCTCTTTCCACAGGGACTCTTCCTCAGCATCGTCAGCGATTGCGATGCTGGATGGATCACGAGCAAGCAGCGATGCCATCCTGACAGTCGATCAACTCACTTTAGCCACAAACCATAGAAGAACTAGCGGGAATTCCACGGTGACTGAGACAGCGGCACTTTCATCGAGTCGGCTCGCTCGTGCGACTCAACAAATGGATCTGAACGAACTCCACCATTTGCGCGATTGGCTTGTGAAGAGTTCCATCGATGGATCCAGCTTGGCCGAGACCATAAGATCGTATGCGCGCTCTACCAACAACAGCCTCAGTGACCGCCCCACTATGGGTCCGCTTGGTGTGTCCCAGCTCGGTCCCATACAAAACAACCATGATCGTGGGGTTTCGAATGCGCCGTCTTTCTTCAATGTGAGCTCGACAAACCTTGGACCAAGTGTGAGTGTAAACTTTGGCAGATACACGAGTCGAATGAGTGAGACCTCGGCGCGGCCGACCGTATTGCCTGCGACTGGGCAGCTGCCTCGTGAATCCGTGGCGTACCTGATTGATGCTGTCCGCGGATCTACACTTGGTGGTGATGACAAGTGTCGGTTCTTGTTTGATCTATTTGATGTGGACAAAAAAGGTTTCCTCACAAAAGACGGCGCCACCACTTTCATTGACGCTCTCTTCGTGGCGAATGGCTTGCAAGTGTACGGTGATCTTCAAGTCCGCGGTATTGTCGACAAACTGTTCCACAAGAGCACTGCCAACCCAACCCAAATGACATGCCGTGAATTTGGCCGAGCCTTCACTGGCGTCCTTGAGTCATCCGATCACACACCACCAATACTGCAAGAGGCAAATGATGACGACCAGCCACCGTTACTATCCAGTCAAATACACGTGCAGTGTGGCGCGAGATGGCGCCCGCTGTGGGTCAGTAGACTCGCCAAGTGGCACCTCAGACTCAAGCGCAGATACCGCAAGCACAGCGCCGAGATCTTCTATCTTGCCGTCTACGTCGTGGTCATGATCGCAGCCCTTGTTATCAAGGCGTCGTACATCTCCTTTGATCCAGCGGTCGGTAACAGCGCACGCATCGCCAAGGGGTTTGCTCAAATCGTCATGGTCAACACACTGTTCTTGCTCTTCCCAATGTGTCGCAACTTTGTTGCGTTCCTGCGTCAGTTTGCCGCCATTTCTTCCCGCGTGCCAGTCGATCAACATATTGAATTCCACAAGATCTGTGGGGTCGTGATGCTGCTCGCGTCGCTTGGCCACACGGTCGCCTGGCTCTTCATCGTATACTACCTACGCACTGTATCCGATGAGATATGGCAGCAATCTAGATATGCCCATCTCGACTTTGTACGAGACGAGAGCCTGTTGGAGCTCTGTGGGCGGCTGCCAATCTGGACAGGTGTCGTGATGGTTCTCATCGCAGTGATCGCAGCACCGATGACCCACCCCAAAATAAGAAGAGGCAACTTCAATGCGTTCTGGGTCACCCACATGCTTTTCGTGCCGTTCTTAGTGCTCATCCTCGTCCATGGCCTGGCCATGTGGGTGCAGCCTCCACAGGCCTATTACTGGGTACTACCTCCATGCCTTCTCTACTTGATCGAGAAACGGTTTCGTGTGAGCAACGTATTTGGCGGTCGGACCAGTATTCTGCGCGTGCGGTTCTCACACGATACCGCTGCGATTTACATGGTCAAACCGGACGACTTCCACTACCAGCCAGGCATGTACTTGTTCCTCAACGTGCCCAGTGTCTCCCGCTTTGAGTGGCACCCATTCACGATCTCCTCCGCGCCTGAAGACGACTGCTTGAGTGTCCACGTGCGCAACGCAGGCGACTGGACAAGCGCACTCCACGCGGCACTGCAGAAAATTGAGACAGACCTCACCAGACAGGACGCGGACATGACGACCATGACCACTCGCCATGACCTGGAAAGTGCTGTTTCGCACGGTGGCGTCGGGACTCCACCACGGTCGCTCGAAGACTCGCCGTACCCTACCGTGTTCATCGATGGCCCCGTGGGGGCTCCTTCGCAAGACTACTTCCGGTACCAGTCGGTGGTCTTTGTCGGCGCTGGGATCGGAGTCACACCGTTTGCATCCATCTTGCAGAGCATCGTCCACCAATGGCAGGCATACCAATGTGACGATTGCCAAAAAGTGAAATTGCCGCCAAGTTTCCGTCTCCAGCAAATTTACTTTTACTGGATCACACGGGACCAGGAAGCGCTCACGTGGTTTGCAGAGACCATGAACCAACTGAGTGCGATGGACTTGGACGGCCGGCTCGAGATCCATAACTACTACTCGCCACTCAAAAGGGAGTCGGTCATCGCACCACTCCACGCTCTCCAAAAGCTCATCCATGGTACCGACGGACATGACATTATCTCTGGACTCGCGACCAAGCAAGTAACCCATTTCGGGCGGCCAGACTGGAAAGGGGAGCTCAACAAGATCTCTCAACAACAGGCCTGGAGCAGCAATGCAAACAAGACGCACAATAAGAAGAAGAAAGTTGGTGTGTTCTTTTGTGGGCCAAAATCCATGGGCAATCAAATCCATGACGTGTGTGCGGCGTTCAATCAGGATCCAAGTCGCGGTAACCCCAACGTCGTCTATGATTTCCACAGTGAGAATTTTTGAAATCAATGCTGCCCCATTCAAGGACTCAGAACTCAGATATCATTTCCCAGGTGGTTGATTGGCCAGCGATTGAATCCACATTGGAAATAGCAATGTCATAAAGAAATGAATTGCTATTGCCGATCAACGGTCACTTCAACTCCTTTTGCAGGAAATCGAAAAGAAAAACAAACTTGAAGAAGGACTTGCGCAAGGACGGCGACGTGAACACGCCGCATGGTCATGCTCCCCGAAAACGTGCAAGATGGTGGAAGAGATGAAAGAAGACCAAATGATGGTCGCACTGTGTGATCCAAATTGCAAAACGCCCAGTGGCCATACTTTCCAGCGGGACTGTGAGTGTGAGTTATTTTGCTTGGGTCGTGCTGCCAAACACCGATACCACGGCTAACCGTTGTCGTTGTGACGGCGATAGCAACCGCATCAACGCGCTCTTCAACTGCAACGCCGCGCTGCTCAAAGACTCGTTCGGAAGTACGGGGAGACTTCAATTTTGTCAGTACAAGTTTATAGATTGACCCCTTTTTGTGACAAACCACTTCCATATCTGTTTCCCTAGCTGTGATTTGGCCAAAAGACTGGATGGTCCAGGTTCTACCACCGACAAGCAAAGAGTAATGGTTCTACATCATCCATGAACGGCAAGAGCCGCCGCCACAGGACGATCTCCAGGACCAATGTACACGGGTGTCACCGTGCTCGTCGTAACGAGTGTTCCTAAAGAATGTGAAGAAATCGATCTGCGGGCGTGGGTTTTGTTTGGGATTGCGCAAGAGTACGAGCATCTTGTCCTCGTGAAACAGCAGATCGCAACAGCTGAAAAGAAGCGCATCACGCTCAAGCAGAAAATGGGTACCGTCCATCGATGTGGACGGGTCCGTGGAACAACAAGCCGAGATGCGCAAGAAATTGTCCGATGCATGGAAAGCCATTCCGCGAAATACGACCAAGAACTGGACGCTGTGACCAAGAAACGGCGCCGTATGGAGAAGCTATTGATGACCGACCCGCTGACATCGACGCCCCTGCCGATCGATAAGCCTACAAGTCTCGCAGCGAATGACAAGGACGAGTCCATGGACCAGTACGAAAAGAGATCTGAAACTAGAAACTAGACGATTTCTTTTTTGAGTCCACGAGGCGATGAGCTGATCAGCGTCGCGCTGGCAAAGTACGACTGGAACTATGTGCGCCTTGTGCGGACGCGGCCGACGCCACGTGCTTTTATAGAGGACGATCAAGTGGAAAACGAGATCATCAGTGTCCAGGATATGAAGAAAGAGATCAACATGCGAGCGGTTTGCCTGAAAAGACCCCGCCGTGGCGATGGAGACCGACTGGAAGTCGTAACGGATGGCACCAGTACCAGCCAATCAACGCCAGTGCTGGATCTGTGGTCGTCGATCGGCGCCATGTACACTGGCCAGTGGCGTATGGGCGAGAAGGATGGCCATGGACAAGAGTACACAAACGTTGGAATCTACGACGGTGGCTTTGACCATAGCCAGCGACAGGGCAAAGCCACTTTGGTGTCTCGCCAGTTTGTGGATGGAACACGACAACACGGAGGCTTTGAGTTGGGCGTTTTACATGGCCATGGCGAAATCCTCGTGATACATACGATGACTTTATTCGAAAATGTCGAGGTCGTGGGACGTCGTACTTGGCAGGCAAAAAGTGTAAACATGTCGGTTTTTGGTTTGAACATACCATGACAGGCCGTGGTGACTGCTATATCAAAACACGCAATCCAAGCGCAGCAAGACGAGGAGGAGCAGGAGACAGAACAGGAATGAGTAGACTGGGATTTCTATGTGGATCACAAAAACTACATCATGATGTGTGTGGGAAGTAGCGTGTCGCCCCTGTCCAGATCTCGAGTATGCGAACTTATTGGGATGACACAATAAGTACGGATGAATTTTCTTAAGTACGAAAACAGTGGAAATTCGATCAACCAACATGACGAAAAGCGGAAACATGAGCCACCTCACGGCGATCGCGTGCGTCCTGCGAGCCAAGGCACACCACTACTCGCACTAGACCACGTGCTGCATCTACTCGATCAACTGCTAGATGGGTCGGTGCGGTTCTCCCTCAAAACCGCAGCGACAAATGGCTCCGTTCGCCTGTTCAATCGTGTGTACGAACGGCTCTCTTCTTGTTCAATACCGACCAATGAATGGCTTCTGGAGCACCAACTGAGCAAGGCGATGGAAGCTGCGGTGGCATCTGGCTCCATGGATATCGTGCAGCGCATCCACGCGCTCCATCCACAACGGTTGCCTGTCCGTTTGCTGCCTGCCGCGGCAGAAAGCGGTTACCTTGATACGCTCCAGTGGCTGCTGGCGCATCGCGACGACGACTGGTGCACACCAGCAACTACGGCCACCGACGCTTCTCTGGTGACTACCAGTGACTCGCTTATAGCGCATCTCTCTTGTTGCCTCCGCGACGCGTTCACCAGCGCGGTCGAGAACAGCCAGCTGCATATTGTCAAGTGGCTGCTCGAATCAGGGTACTCCTGCAGCCAACGATATGGTCCGTTGGCCAACGTGGCGGCGTCCGCTGGCGATTTAGAAATGGTACAGTGGCTCCACATCCAAAACATCCCAGGAAGTTTCAATTCGCGTACAATCGCGTCCGTAGTGCGAGCCGGCCATTGGGATATCGTCGCCTTTCTGGTGATGGAACGATCCGATGGGCTCACGAAGCTCGACATGGCAAAGGCTCAAATCGCTGGCCGTGATGACGTGTACGAAGTGATGCGCTCACGAGGCATTTGGACGAATGAAGAACTGGAGCAGATGGGTGGTAGCGCGTGGAGCGTCGCGGCAGCGGGGCGGCTGGATCTTCTTCAAGAGACGCGGTTTTCCATGGGCGATGAAGACGACCAGCGCGAAGCCATGCGCGCGGCATGTACAAATGGCCATCTCCATGTCGTCCAATGGCTCGTGGAGACCTACAACGTGCCCTGCCACCAAGATGCCCTTGCGCAGGCCGCGTACGGTGGCCATCTCCATATTCTCGAGTGGGTCCGCAACCAGCAAACCAATTGTGGTGGTGGTGCCAGTGGATGGAGCAGCATGGTCATGAACTATGCCGCTCAGAATGGGCAACTCGCGACGCTTCAGTGGCTCCACGTACACTTTGGCGATAGCGAAGCGTGGACAACCACACCGATGGATTGGGCAGCTGATAAAGGAGACCTTGCTGTGGTCCAGTGGCTCCATGAGAACCGAAACGAAGGCTGCACAACTGAAGCGATGGATGCTGCAGCAGCGAACGGCCACTTGGAAATGGTCCACTGGCTCCACGAGAACCGCACGGAAGGCTGCTCTGTCGCCGCTATGGATGAAGCAGCGCGTGGGAACCACCAGCAGATCGTGTCGTATCTCTATGCGAACCGCACCGAAGGCTGTACACAAGTAGCGATGGATGCTGCGGCCCAAAATGGCCATTTGAAAATGGTCATCTGGCTTGATGAGAACCCCACAGAAGGCTGTACGACAAAGGCCATGGACACGGCGCCAACGCTCGCAGTCACGAAATGGCTCCATTTCCATCGCAGCGAAGGCTGCACGACAAAGGCCATGGATACCGCTGCTCGTCGTGGAGATTTAGAAATGCTCGAGTTTCTATATCTAAACCGCACTGAAGGTTGTTCAACGAATGCACCTCAAATCGCAGCAGCAAGAGGCCATTCGTACATTGTCCAATGGCTTCAGGACAAGTATCCACATCTTGGGTCTTGACGCATAGAAGAAGAAAAAAAAAATACAAAAAAAATCGTCACCCAGAACGGATATATTTATTTTTTATTTTATTGTTTTCAAACAATTCTGTTCAACCAGCTGAGGATATGGCCGTGCTTTTGAGCACCAGCAACTTCGCGAATGCGATCCGTGTCGAATTCCTGTGGGTACTTGGTCTGCAACCACTGAAGCATCGGTAAATGGCCAGCTGCTGCGACTTCACCAGCAACGTAGGAGGAGCAGTGTCCCACGTAGTTTTCAAGCAGAAACTTGAGCTTGATGAGACTGCCTCTCTTGAGCGCGTCCTCGATCGCAGCCATTGGGCTACAGCCTTCGTGGCGATGCAAATGGAGCCATTTGAAGACCAGTAACGACCCATCGTTCATGGCTTTGGTCGTACAACCTTCTGTGCGGTGGGTGTGGAGCCACATGACCATCTCCAGATGACCGTTGGACGCTGCAGTGTCCATTGCCTTTGTGGTACATCCTTCCATGCGATTTTCATGGAGCCACTTGACGATCTCAAGGTGGCCATGCGCAGCGGCCCAGTCCATCGCTTTGGAGGTACACCCTTCGGTTCTGTTGTTATGTAGCCACTGGATCACATGGAGATGGCCCCTAGCAGCTGCGCGATCCATCGCACTTGTACTACAGCCTTCCATGCGATTCTCATGGAGCCACTGGACGACTTCTAGGCGGCCATACGCAGCGGCCCAGTCCATCGCATTTGTTCCGCTGTTTTCATTCCGATTTCTGTGGACCCATTCCACGATAGCAAGGTGTCCTTTCTTGGCGGCTTTCTGCATGACTCGACTACTCCACGTTGCACATGCGTTTGTGGTGTGGGCCCATTCCAGAATTGGCAAATGGCCGTTTCTTGCTGCCTTGAGCAATGCGTCGTCTTGCCACGAAATCTTGTAGTGTTCCACGAGCCATTGTGCCATCTTCAGCTGACCAAATGCACAGGCTGTGGTCATTGCGATGGATAAAGTCCTCTTGGAATTTTGCGCACACCAATCGATCAGCGAGACGAACCAGTCCGATTCCAGTAAATCGTCGCGTCCAGCAGCAAAGGCATCCCGCACAAGGGATGTTGGCTTGGACGTTGCGGTCGCCAGTTCTTGAGCACGCAAGTACTGCGCGACCCTATCGTGGCCGTTAAACAGAGCGTAGTATACCGCCGAGTTCGAACATTGTTCTTTGCAGTTTTCCACAAGAAACTGGACAACGTCTAGATGACCGCCACATGCCGCATTCTCCAGGACACTCTGACTGAAGCTGCCTGGCATACGCGCCCATATCCACTGAACGACTTCCAGATCGCCAGTCGCAGCAGCGTTATCTCCGAGTTTTTTCCATGATGTCCTTTCGACACGGTAACCAGGTCCACTCTCATAAAACCAGCGAATGATGTGGAACTGCTTCTTGGTACACGCCCAGTCGTACGCATCGAGAAGACAACAGTGAGGGACTCGCGTCATGTCCAGTGGGGTCTTGTGGATTGCGTCGTCACTTTCTGGGGTGCAAAGCGCATCGGTGCGATACGCAAGCAGCCACTGCAGCATTGGGAGGTTTCCTTGAGACGCGGCCATGCTGTAGAGTTTCATGGTGAGCCGCTGTGGGTGGACCGTGTGGATCCGTTTGGCCATCTCCAAGTCCCCACGTTGGACGGCTTTTTCCAATGCCAGTGTGATTTTGTACTCCAACAACGCGGCGTCCATCACAGGTCGATCGTAAAGCGCGTGGAGGTAGACGCGATCAAACAATCGAATGCAGCCACTCGCCGAGGCGGTGGCCATGGAAATGTGGGCTGTCCCATCCAGCAGCGCATCCAGCAGCTGCACGACATGGTCAAGCGCTTCCAGTGTAGGCGCAGCAGTGCGGATAACGCTCGTGATGGCCGTGAATGGAGGCGGGAGGCGTTGCCGTTCATCGCTTGTCTCCATTTTTCTTTAACACTGGTGATCAACGCCGTGTTGGGTCGAAATCAGAAATGTGAAATATCCCTCGATTAGTGGACCCATTTGTACAGTACAGTATAACTGTATAACTCTTGTTCTTGCACACAAGTGTGTGCCGCGGTTATGTTACATTGGTATCCATGGGTTGATCTCTGGACTGGATTTTTTCCAGAAAACAACGAAAATGGACATCAAGATGACAGCGAGCAGACCGGAGACTCCTCTGTTGGCATCGATCGCTTGCGTGCTTCGCCACAAGGCACCACAAGTGCTTGCACTTGACCACGTGATACACCTGCTAGACAAGCTGCTGGATGTCTCCGAGTCGTTCTCGCTCGAACGCGCAGCGGCAACTGGATCGGTTTGGCTCTTTGATCGCGTGTACAACCGTGTCGTCACGAATGTGCATCCACCGATGGAGCCTTGTGTTATGGTGTTCCAGATGAGCAAGGCCATGAAAAGTGCTGTGAGTAAGGGCAACTTGGCGATCGCCAAGCGTGTGTACGCTCTCCACCCGCAGGAGCTGCCTGTGCGCGTGTTCCCACTCGCCGCAGCGAATGGCGATCTGCCCATGTTGAAGTATCTGCTGGAGCATCGCAAGGACGACTACTGCCCGCGAAGGATGCCGAGTCCTTGACAATTGCCGACATGGTGGGGAAATCGCTTTTTTGGTACCGGTATTACCACCTTCTTAGCGCGTCAACATGGTTCCTCCAGGAAACGTACGAGTCCGCTATGGACAACAAGCACCTTCATATTGTCAGGTGGCTACTCTCCATTGGCTACAGGGACTACACCATTTTTAAAGATGACAGTAAAGCAGGTGACGTCGCAGCGTCCGTGGGTGATTTGGAAATGGTCCAGTGGCTCCACACCGAAAAAATGCCAGAAAGCTTTAGCGTCCAGGCCATCGACGATGCCTGTCGCGGAGGCCACTTGGCCGTGGTCGAATACTTGCTTGCGAACCGACAAGAAGGATTCACGACAGCAGCGGTGAGCCATGCGGTCGTTGGCGGATACGATACGCTCTATCAAGTGCTCCGTGGAAACAATGTACTGGAAGACGAAGCGTTTTCCACTTGAGTTGAACCATTTGAAACTAACGTCAGTGGTCTCTATTCCTTGCTCGGATTGAGCGATTTCTGTCTGATTGACTTTTGTCGTGTGTTATGACCCACGACTCACCAATGTGGTGGTGGCCATGGATGTCCTTCATCGGATCCCATTTGAATAAGACAATTTCTATTTTTCCTTATTTTCTACCATGATTGGCTATTGATGCACACAACAATCCACAAACCCAGACACAAACAGTCATCAGAACATATTGTCGTTTAGTGTCGTTGGTCATCATCATTGCTTCTCGCTCTCTTCAATCGAACTCGCTTTGTTGACCTTGAATCGTTCAACCAGCTGAGGATATGGCCGTGCTTTTCAGTACCAGCAACTTGGCGCACACGATCCGTGTCGAATTCCTGTGGGTACTTGGTCTGCAACCACTGGAGCATTGGCAAATGGCCACTAGCTGCGACGTGGGCAGCAACCTCAGCTGGGTATTGGTCCACATAGTTTTCAAGCAAGAACGTGAGCTTGGGAATGCTGCTTTGTTTTGTCGCCCACGCTATCGCAGCCGCTGGATCACATCCTTCGTGGCGATGCAACTGGAGCCATTTGCAGACCAGTAACGCCCCAACGTCCATGCCGTTGGTCGTACAACCTTCTGTGCGGTAGGTGTGGAGCCACATGACCACCTCCAGATGACCTTTGGATGCGGCGCCGTCCATCGCCCTCGTCGTGCAGCCTTCCATGCGATTTTCATGGAGCCACTTGACGACTTCCAGGTGGCCCTGCGCAGCGGCCGCGTCCAT
>JAADWJ010000760.1:0-12458 GCA_023336165.1 Pythium monospermum | reverse complement strand
CCCCCCCCCCCCCCCCCCCCACTCATTTGTCGCCCTGGCGGTCCAGCAACAGATTCAGCGGTCCGGACCCAATCCCTCGAATCCAGCCGAGACTACCGGTACTGTACTCGACCGTCCCGGCCACTGTTTCACCAGCCATTCAATGACGTGATAAAGTATCGAACACTCTATCGATTGCGAGCCACTACATATAGCGTCCAAGATCCTTCTTTCTTTGAGTAGTTTTTATGATAACAACTTCGAAGTGTTTGTTTCCTTTCAAATATTTTTTCAACCCACCTATTGCGTATGCAATGCGAACAGTAGACCCGTCACCCTTGCCCTTTTTTGTGCGTGCTTGCAAGATTTTTGCTCTTCCCCCGTCCTCTAGGCTTGTGGTTGGGGGTCCACAAGTCGATAAAAACGGCCACACATTCTTCACCTTTTTCTGGCTCAAATCTAAATTCACCACCTTGTTTTTTCAAAACGCTCGCAATGGTCCGCAGCATTTTGCACCGAAAAACTGCAAAATGTTTCTGGTTGCGGGGCCTGTTGTGTACCGAAAAGAAGCCCCTCATTCTCACAACCACCGCCACCTACACATACAGTACAGGGCCGGGACTGTGGGTGCGGGCGAAGGAAGGAAGAGACTAAGAGAGACCGACTGAGAGAGACCGACTGAGAGAGAGAGAGAGACAGGAAGACCATTTGTGGATATGGATGGCGCTGGCGACCAGTGGCGGTGGAGCCGCCACCGTGCGCGCGCTCGCAGTGACGAAGCGGCGGCCTGGCCGTACGATGCGGTGGATCGAGATCGAGATCGAGATCGCGCGGCCAGTAGTAGTAGTAGTAGTGGTGGTCGGACGTTCAGACACGAGATGGCAGACCACCACGATCACGACCACGACCACGACGTGTACGCAGAGCAAGCCAACCCATACCACCAGTGGCAGGACGACGACGACCACCACCACCAGTGGCAGCAGCAAGAGCAGGACCACCGCGACCACCAGTGGCAGCAACAGCAGCAGCACGACGACCACGAGCCAGAAAGCAGGTGGCCGCTGCCCAGACCGAGCCCCACACCAGACTATGGAGGAAGATATAGGGCCAGTACTGGTACGGAGGAAACGTCTCGACCACATGCAGCGTCGGCGCCGTACCTGTCATTCCAAGAAGGGTGGGCGACCCAGCAACGCGACACCAATACGACCGTGAGTGGTGGCGTGCGCCGTGAAGCCAAGAGTGAGCAGATGAAACACGAGTCGCACGTGGCGTGGGGGGACCGCCAAGAGGACAACCAACAACGAGAGCCGCCACCACGCGCAGTGGCGCCAGTGGTGGCGGTGACTGCAACAGCAGCAGTACCAGCAGCAGAAGCTCAAGCGGCTTCACAGCCAAAAGAACCACAGACGCCACAGCCACAGAGCCGAGAGGAGAAGAGGAGAGGACGCATGTGTCGAGTGGACGGCTGTGACAACTATATCGTCAACAAAGGCCTGTGCTGCCGCCATGGAGTACGTCTACCTCCGCTCCCTGCCCCTCCCCTCAGACTGGACTGGACCGCCACGTGAGCTAACTATTTTTTTCGTCTTCCTCTCCTCTTTTTGTTTTTTGTTTGTGCTTGGCTCTCGGTGTTTGATCTCCGCCCAGGGAACAAGAAAGTGTACAAACGACGGATGTGAATCCACCGCCAAGCACATGGGGCTTTGCTGGAAACACGGTACACGGAATTCCCTCCCTTTTTATGTGCGTCCTCTCCTTTTTTTTTTAATATTAAAGGGTATTATACTCTGTAGGCGGCTCCACGTGGTGCAAGGCCGACGGCTGCACCAAGCGCGCCAAGGCCAAAGGCCGCTGCTGGGCCCACGGCGGCGGCACTCTGTGCTCCCAAACGGCGTGCGCCAAAGTCGCCGTGTCCAACGCGCTGTGCTGGGCCCATGGCGGCGGTAAGCGGTGCCATTTTGACGGCTGCAATCGGCCCGGGTATGAGCGCACGACGGGCTTTTGCGACCGCCATTTTGACGAAATGCAGCATATCGACTACTTTGAAGTGTGATAAGTCAGTCACTTTGGTTTGGTGTGGTGTGGAAGAGAAATGGGGCGAGTGGCCACCCGGTCCATTGTATTACAGTCCAGTCCCAGTCAGTCGACCCATGGAACCAGACAGTCAACCAACCAGAACCAGAGACGAAGTTGCCTTCCGTGACGAAATTTCAGTCGGATAATTACCCAAGAAAAACAAATAATAATAATAATATAACAAAATCAAAAACAAATACCAGCCGTGTGACCAAAGCCATGCCATCTTTGTCTCGAGAGGACAGACAGTAGTCAGTACCACAGTAATACAGTCGACAGTACAGACTGATAGGATAGACTGGACTCGTGGTCGGAGTGGTGAGCCTCCAGTCTCTTTCTCATGCGTTTGTTTTGTTCTCCGCGTTCCTGTCTATCCATTTGTGATCCAGTGCTAAGACACGAAAATAGAACGTGGTTGCCATCGCCTTGGATGCCTGGAGGGAGGCGGCGAGGGACCCACCGCCATGAACACGGTACGGTGAACCTGGCTGGGACTCCCTACTCCACACAGGTATAGTACTAGTCAGCCCCACGGGGACCGAGACGCGTTCCGTTACAGTACCCGCGAAAACGAACGTCGAGATTTGTCAAGTACTGGTATTATACAGTAAGTACTTGAAGCAGAAGCGACAGGGCAAGCCATCCAGTCGCCAAAATGCCAAAACCTCAAAACGATACGACTATATAATAGTATTAACACGGTCTACTTCTGGTCCATCGAATTACATGCACACAGTACACATGTGAGGACCGACTGTCGATGTCCTCTCTCGTTCTCTTCCGCGCTCTCTCTCTCTCTCTCCCTCTATGGGATGGGGCGTCATGAGAGGACGGTGTCAACAGTGTTTGACAGAGTGGACCGAATTTATATTTTCAACAAAACAATATCATATTTTTATTGGCAGGAATTGGATATTGTAATATAAATCCGATTCTGACCCAATCGGTAATTCAGCTCCCAATTTGTGGCTAGATTTTGTAATTTCGCGGATTTGCGTCGGATTGATTTTTCTCTTTTTTTTTTGGCGGGGCCTCCTGTTCGACCTCTTCCTCCTCTTCCTCCTCCGCAGTCCTCTTCTTCCTCGTCGCTATGAGTTTCTGTGGGGAGTGCGGCACGCCGTTCTCGCCCGATCTCACGGGCCGCTTCTGCCCAGAGTGCGGTGCGTTCCTCCTCCTCTCTCGTCGTCCTCTTCGTCCTCTCCACGTCTAACTTGACCCCCTCCCCTCTCCATACACACACACAGGTGCCCCCGTGCCCGTCGTCCTCTCCGATGTGGCAGCAGGACCTTCGTCCTCTTCGTCCTCCTCCTTCTCCTCCACGGCGGAGGCCGACCGTGCCACCGCGCAGGCGCGTCGCGAACAGGCCGAGCAAAAGGCCTGGCAGGCGCGCCAGCGGGCCGAATCCATGCAGCGCGAGGCCGCCAACGCCATCGCCACGTACGAGCAGCACGAGCGCGACCGTGTGGACGCCCAAGCCACGAAGGAGGACGCCATGCGCGTGGCAGCGCTGGACCGCGAGCGCCACGCCATCGAACAGCAGCGCCACGAGGCCTCCCAGCGCCGTCTAGAGGCCGAACAGACAGCGAAAGACGCCCATGCGCGTGCCGAAGCCATGCGCTTGTCCGCCCAGCAGGCACTGCAAGACTTTGAGTTGCAGCAGCGGCTGCGCTTGGAGAAAGAGGAGCAACGTAAGCACTTGGAGATGGAAAAGCTCCGCCAAGAGCAACTGCAACGCGCGGAGGACGCCAAAAAGCGCCGGGAAAGCGCCGAAAAGAACGCGCTAGAGGCGCAACAGCACGCCGAGCGGCTCCGCGCGCAGGCGCAGCACGCGCAGCAAATGCTTGCGCAGCAAGAGGAGGCGCGTCGGCAGAGGGAGGCGCAACGCCTGGAAGCGCAGCGACTGCGAGAGGAAGCGCAGCGCCGAGAGGCCAACCGGCTGCGAGAAGAAGAGGACGCCAAGAGGCAGTTTGAAGCCAAGCAGCAGGCTGAGGCGTTGCGTGTGGAGGCCCAGCGCATGGCCAGTATGTCGAGTGTGCTGCAAGGAATGACCATCACTCCCACGGTCTCGTCTTCCTCCAGTCTAAACAGGAGGACGAGCGGAGGAGGAGACGACTGTGGCGCGTGCCACGCGCCACTGAACGCCACGCAAAAGTTTTGTTTGCAGTGTGGCACCAAGCGCGTGGCAGCGGCGGCTCCGCCATCCTTCTTCTCCTCCTCGATGTCAGCGGCTCCTCCTCCTCTCTCGTCGTCCTCTTGTGGGTCGTGTGGGTCCCACTTGGGGCCGACGCAAAAGTTCTGCTTGCAGTGTGGCGCACGTGCCACTGCCACTGCTGCTGCTGCTCCAACTCCAACGCCTGCGCCATCCCCTGCCATGGCGTACCCGACGGCGACGCTGGCTCCTCCTTCTTCGTCGTCTGCTCCGCTCGCGTGCTCCAACTGCTCCGCCGCCATCAAGTCGACGCAAAAGTTCTGTCTGCAGTGTGGCACCAAGAACCTCGCGTCCGCTGCTCCGCCAAGTTTCTCCTCCTCCTCCTCTTTCTCCTCCTCCTACGCTACTTCCCACTACCCTGCTCCTGGCGCGTCCGTGCCTCTTCCTGCCCCCATCCCAGTGTTCTCCTCCTCCTCGCCCTTCTCGGCGTCCTCTCTCCCCTCCACCAAGCCCTGCAAGACCTGTGGAGCGGACTGTAAATACGCCGCCAAGTTTTGCGTCGTCTGTGGGTTCAATTTCGTGCAAGACGACGAAAACCAAGTGGCGGAAAACATGGCAAAAGCGCGTTTACGTCAGCAAATCGCTAAAGACAAAGAAACCCAACAGCGAAGCCACGCGTCGATGATCGCGACACAAGCCACAGCGGGTCGTAATGTGGGCCAGTATTAAAGAGCCTGTAAGAAGAGGGTCAAACGACCTTAAAACCCCTGTAAAAAGGCGTTAAAACAACGTAAAACGGGTTTAAAAACACGTTTTTTTTGCATGTTTATGAATCGGGTTCTGGTTGCTGTTGTTGCTGTTGTTGCTGTTGTTGTTGGGTGAGAAAAATTTCATAGTGGAGATTGTACGATGTGTCCACAAGCGACTCGTCAAAGCCATCCTGGGAGGATCTCCTCTGCTGGTGAGCTCCTCCTCCTCCTCCTCCACCGTCGCCTTGATTTCTGTCCACTGGATCCCCACTCTCCACCTGGTTATTAACAGTCTCCGCCGTGGAGCCTCCTGCTGGCGCCCACGCTTTCTTCTCTTTATCCTTGCCATCCACATCCACTGGTGCGCCAGGGGGCCACGCTGCTCCTCCTCCTCCTCCATCGTGCTGGTTGCTGTCGCCCAAGGATGCCACGCCCTCCCCATCGGTGGTCGGCGTGGCCCACGTGGCTTCTCCTGTCGTCGTGTTGTAGTAATACGAGGCGCCCACGTTCTCATCCCAGTACTCGACCCACTCAGGTACATCCTCCGCCACCACTCCGTACTCCTCTGTGGGGTATCCGTATCCGTCGTATCCGTCGTACCCTTGCTCCTCCCACGTCCCCTCCACCGCCGCCACGGCTGCTGCTGCTGGCGCGTGCCCCATCAGCTCGGGTGGCTTGACCCACGAGGACGCCATGGTCTCTCGGTGGTAGTAGTACACACAGCCGCTTTCATCATCAAAGAGCTCGACCCAGCCCGTGCCACCGAGCGTGCCAGCCGCTGCCACGCTTTCTTGTGCCACGAGCCGCGTGAGCTTGCGCTTGACGCGCGAGTATCGGAAGGCGCGCTGAATCGCCACTGCGGCACGTTTCGTGGCACGAAGCTGGCACAGCGTTCGTCGTGCCAGCCACATCCGTGCCATCCGCTGCACTGCGAGAGATGCCTGCGAGGCACGTGTGAGCCACTGGCGGCGCACAAACTGTTGGAGACAAATGGCGCTTTTATGTTCCATTTCGTGCCATTTTGTAAACTGTTCCAGTCGCCATCGCGTGGCACGTGCCAGCTGGCGTGTCTTTTTTTCATGGCGCGCGTGGCACTTGCGTGCCATACACTGGATTTTCACCGCCGCGCCATGCTCTTTCTCTTGCTGGATCAAGCGCAATGCGTCTTCCATGGCTTGCTGTGCCAGCTGCTGCTGCAGGTGGCGTTCGCGCCACAAGTTTGCCAGCTTTTGTTGTGCAACATGGCACCGCCACAGGCACTGGATCTTGGTGGCGGCTCGCATCCTCTTCTCGTGCCACATCGTCTTCCTCACGCGCCAGCCGCGCGCGTGGCACTGGATCACCACGGCAGAGCGCTGCTGGGTGGCGAGCTCGAATTCCAGTCGCCTGGCACATGCCACGCGCCTGCCCTGGATGCCACGCACGTGGCGCTGGATAAAAACACACGCGTCGCGCCTTTGCCTCGCTGCCATGGCATCGCCACGGCCACGATGGCCACGGAAAACGCGCTGGATCTGGATGGCACTGGACTTTCTTTGTGCCAATTTGGCTCTGAGGCGTCGTGCCAGGAACCCACGCGCCACGCGCTGAATGGTCAGCGTCGCCTGGTACTCTCGCGCCATCCGCTGGTGGTGTGACATGGCGATCAAATGGGTCTGCCTGCGTGTGCGCCGTGCCACGTAGTACCGCTGGATCTTGGCAGCTGCCATGGCTTGTGCCTCGTGCTGTAATCTGGCGATCGTGTGGCGCTGGAAGAACCGGCGGAGGTGTTTCTGGATCACCACGACCGCGTGGTCTTGTGCCATGGCACGTTCAATGCGAAGCCGCTCGTGGGGCTTCTTCTGATGAGCTAGTCCCAGTGGCTTGTGGAACAGCGCGTCGCACGTGTGGCACGCCGACCGACTGCAGCCACGGCAGATCTTGCGGATGGCACGGCGGTCGCAAAACGAACACATGCCATGGCGGCATGCCATCCGCGCTTGGAAGCCCCGGTACACCCGCTGCGTGTGGCGCGCCAGTCGCTGCTGACAGCGATGCAACGCCACCGGCACGACCGTGTCTGCCATGGCGCCATCTTTCGCAAGCGACTGGTAGAGGACAAGACAGTCGTCACACACTTCCAGACCCAGCGTCCAGCTAAACATCGTGGCTTGGTGGTTTCCACAGTCTTGACACGCCACGCCATCGCGGTGCCACTGCAGGCGCTGGCGCCACATTTGCTTGGCGCGGTTGGCTCGAAACTTGGATTGGATACGAGTCGCTGCGCAGTGGCGCCTGGCGTGCCACCGTGCCACCGCGTACGTGCGCCTCGCATGGCTCGCTCGGTACGCCGTCTGGATCACACACGCGCTCTTCTCGCGCGTCCAGTGGCGCCACGCTTGCTGCAATTTATGCAGCCCGTGGCACAGGCGCCACGTCCGCTGGATTCGGCGGATGGCACGGTCTTTTGTTCTAAAATCGCGTTGTTTTAGGGCCCTTTTACGCCCACAAACACCACGAAACACCCGCTGGATGGCACGCGCCGCGCCATCCAGTTTGTGCGCTGCCACAAGTTGTCGCAGCCTCTTGAAAAAGAACCACCTGGATATGGCACGCTGGATCCGCGTGGCACTGGAATGCTCCAGCTGGAACGTCATGGCCGCCCAGCCAAACTTTTTGGCCACATAGTTTTTGTACGCCACGTGGATCCGCGTGGCGTACTGGGTTTGCTGCGTGAACTGGGTGGCCGCATGGGTGAGTTTGTGGCGCGCGATGGCGCCACGCAAGAACCTCTGGAGACACCGCGCCGCGTGTTGCTGGATGGCACGTTCTTGCCGTGGCGCCACAAGATACTGGCGCGCGTAAACCCCACGCCATCGGCACTGGATGCTTGTGGCACATGTATTCAGATACGTGTGCCATGCTCGCGCTGAAATTTGTTGGCGTGCCAGAAACCCACGAATGATTCGTTGGATTTCCAGTGCGGCTTTTTGTTGGCGTTGGCGCCAACGAATTGTGAGCACGCGGGTTCTCGCGGCATGGCCACGGTACACGCGCTGGATACGACGCGCCTGGAGCCAGTTTGTGACTGCGGTGACTCGTCTTTCGTGGCGTTTGCGGACGACAAAGTGGGTCACCAGCCGCTGGATTGTTGTGGCCGCGTCGTGGATGCGTTGGAGCTGGCGCCGCTGCCAGAGCACGCGTTTCATTGCACACAGCGACAGGAACGTGGTGATCCGACAGGCCGCGCGGTGCTGTCTGAGGCGCTTGACGAGTCGCCGCGCATGCCAAACGCGTGCGATGGATTGGACCACGACGGCGGCCGCGAGTCGTTCCTGGTTTTGCTGGGAATACAAGGCGTTTTGCTTCCATTTGGGCCAGAAATGAGCAAGGATGGGCAAAACGAGCCGTCGCTGGACGAGCCGCAGCGCGTATTTGCGGATCAGTTGGTTGGTGTGGAACAATAATCGGTTCTGGAGAAGCTGTTCCATGGTGTGGACGTCAAAACCCGGATCCAAGTGCTGGTGGCCGCGACGAGTTGGCGTTGGTTTCGTTGGCGTTGGCTTTGTTGGCGTTGGTTTTGGTTTTGTTGGTTTGTTGGCGTTGACGTTGGCAGGCGGCGTGACACGTTCCAAGATCCGAAACCGGATGGTGTTGTTGCTATTCGTTGGGTCACATTGGTAGCTCTTGACCAGTGCCTGGTGGGGATGGACACCGTCGCGTAAGTCTGCGAGGTTCTGTGCGTGGGCGTTGGCCAAGTCCCACGTCGTACTGAAGAACCGATGGCCGGTTGTGACGTTCTCGAGCACGTAGACACCAGCGTTCAAATGGCGGCCACCATCACCAGCATCATCGTAGCCGTCGTCTTTGCGACCACGTTTCTTGGCTTTGTTGGCTTTTCGATATTGGTGGCGTTGGTTTTGTTGGTTTTGTTGGCGTTGGTCGTTGGCGTTGTTGTTGTTGGGAAAGTTGTTGTTGTTGGCAAGTTTAGGAATGATGGTCGTGAGTCGTCGCTTCTTGGGCTTGGTGACCATGACCGAGACAACTGCTGAGGGCTTGCGTGGACCGCTCTCATGCTGTCGTTGGCGGTGGACACGCAGTGCAAATGCTTCTAGTGGCGAGCAGGTGTCGCTTGCGACTGCCCGTGGGCTGGTCGGGTGTGGCGACCGCGACGCAATGAGCACAGCCGACGCTGGCGGCATACTATCCTTCGACACCATTTTGCTTTTCTTATCTGATGGTAATGATGGAGATTTGAGTGGCGAAAGTGGCACGAGAGTGGTGATCGTTGGTGTTGTCGACCGTGGGGACGATGAGTTGGAATTGGACCGCGGCGTGCTGCGGCGGCTGCCCACAGGCGCGACAGGCGCTGGCGGCAGTCGTGTTGGGGACGGTGGTAGCTTGCTGATTTGGGTCGGCATCGTGGCTCAGTACGTAGTGTCTAGTGGTGACGCAGAGAGCGAGAAGCAGCGGCCATGCTGGCGCAACGCCATTTCGTGGTGTTTGGTGATGATTGTGCCTGTTTGGAGCAGCTACAATAGACTTGAATAGAGGCCCCTGCGAATAATGGACCATGCGGGACTAAACTGTAAAAGGCCTTTTTTGGACGTCAAAACACCAAAAAACGTATTCTAAACCCCATTATTATGGTCTCGTTTTTACTGTTTTTCTTGCGCTTCCTCTTCCTTCTCCTCTACTTTATCCTCTTCCCCCTCACCCTCTGGCGCTTCGTTCAGCACGCTGTAGTACTCTGGGTTGGCGTCCACACAGTCGCGAAGCGCCAGCGTCTCCAGTCCGCAGTGTTCAATAAAATCGGACCCGGACTGTTTGCATTTGTCCAGACACGCTTCCCACGCCGAGAACTCCTTGCCGCACGGGCCGGCCTTCATGAACTTGCAGAACCCGCACTCGGCCTTGGCTGGCGCGCCCACGCACTTGCCAGTCTCTGGATCAAACGACGACGAGACACAGATCGTGCCTGTGACGACCGTGGCTTCCGTGGCGTCGTTCTGAGCTGGCGTGACGCTCGCTGTGACCGCTGGGAACGGGTTGAACAACGGCAGCAAGGCCGAGTCAAACGACGGAAGCTCGCCACTCCATTCGATTTTCTCTGCAGCGACGGCTTCGTTTTCCAGCAGCCACTGGAGCTGCCCACTGCCGCGCAGACGCTCCAGCAACACACTCGTGTAGCCGCTGTTCAGACCTTGTTCGCCGTTGAACGACGAAAGCGTCACGTGTGGGAACTCGCCACCCGCGGTCTCAAAATCGATGGGGTCGCCCATCTCCGTGGTCACTGCGACCAAAAGCGCCTGCGTCCGGTCGTCCTGCACGGAGCCTTTCACGTGGAGCTGCGCGGTGCGGCCCAGGATCGGCGCAAACGTTTCTTTCTCCTTCTCGGTCGGGTTGTACTTGAGCACGAGGAAAAGTTGGTCCTCCGATGCGGAAGCACTGGTAAACTTGGCTGGGTATTGCGCGCGCAGCTTGCTGGCCGACTCTTTGTCGACAAACACGCCCACGAATTCCATGCCCGGTGTCGCTGCCGTTGTTCGCTCCTCTTGTGCTTCCAATCGCGTTGGAGAGGAGGCCGCGACGACCACCGTGGCGACGAGAGCAGGCCCATACAGGTACGCGGAAATCGACTGACGCGCGCGCATCGTCTGCGCGAAACGTTGGTGGAATTGCGCCATGCTGCCAAAGAGACTTCGATGTCAATCTTCCCAATTGGTGGCCAACGGAGATTTTGCCCAACTGTGGTGACGGTGGTGGTCGATTTTCGACTGTGACTACCAGGAAGTCCAACATTTGATGTGACATGTGGACCACACAATAGGCTAATTTTGGTGGCCACCAAGGTGCAGACCAAAAGAATTAGTTTAGCCTCGCACGAGACCACAAATTCGGTTTCAGCAGAACGTTTCTCCAATTCTGCCGTCTGCTGCATTTCTGTTGATCGCATGAAAGTCAATCACCCAATAATTTCCCAAGAAGTAAATTATGACGAGCCTGCCGCTCGCCGTCGTCGCTCCGTTGCGCCGCAGCCGCGCGTTCTCGCAGCGCGCACTGCGTCGCTATGAGGACGTCTCGCGCGCTTCGTCCTCCTCCTCGTCCTCCTCCACGTCCACTTCGACCGGTGTGAATAGTAATAGCACGGCCCACGCTTCTTCCTCCCGACCGCCTCAAGTGCAACACACGCTGGACGGCCGCTCGTATTTGCTGCCGACCATGACGCTGCAGCGCGTGCCAGGCTCCCACGCCATCGCCCCGCTCGTGCCAACCGACGGCTCGCTCATGCAGCCGCGTGCCAGGAAGACGCCCATCGTGTTGGATCTGCAGCTGGTCTCCAGCGACGGATCTCCCCACGCCCAGCCCATCAAGAAACAGGAACTGCGCGCCGAGATTGAACGGCTGAACGTACGCTTTCTATGGGGACGCGCTGGTTGTAGAGAGCAGCTACTGGTACTAATAACGCTGGTTGTTTGGTTCATTAGAGTCTGGGTTTTATACCTGTCGGGGTCACCAACGCCAGTGAGGACATCAAGCAACTCGCCCAAAAATTGTACTTGCCGTCGTTCATCAGCACGCGCATGCAGCAGCCACAACAACACCAACAGCAGTCGCTTCACCCACAAGACTCTTCACCATCAACAACACAAGCAACAGAAACAACAGAGCCACCACACCCATCCTTGGAGCTGGAAGAGACGACCTCCCCTTCCGCCGCCAGCGAGCAACAAGCCACGGCTGCTCCGCCGCCCATGGTCGTGCGCTCCAGCGTGCGCTCGGGCCAACAAATCTTTGCGCAAAACCGGTCGCTCGTGGTCTTGGGCAACGTCAACTCGGGCGCCGAAGTGCTCGCGGACGGAGACATTTACGTGCTCGGAGCGCTCAAAGGCCGCGCACTCGCCGGAATCGGCGGCGACGTCCACGCGCGCATTTCGTGCCAGTCGTTTGATGCGGAGCTCGTGTCCATCGCCCACCACTTTACGACTTGTGAAAATCTGGCGGCGCTGTCACCTGCAGCAACAGCAGGAGGAGGACACGGTGGCGACTTGACGCCATTAAAACCCACGACCATTTGCCTGCAAGACGATCATCTCCACTTCCAGTCCATGGCGTGAAAAAAACCCAGTGGGGATGGGAATATATAATAGTCCGATGGATATGTTGATACAATAATACATTTAAAATAAAAAAAGAAGAAGATGAGCTGCTACAGTCGGCTGGTCGCCATCCGAGGGTTGCTACCACTTGCTACACCTTCTGCTGTTGGTGTTGCGTGGCCGTCGCCAAATGTCTCCATCGCTGCTGCTGTGTGGAAGTCCACGGTGTGTTGGATAGCCGAGCGGTACGCAGAGGAGCTCTTGCAGTCCAGTGAACAAAACAACACGTGGTCATCGCCGTGGCCACCGCCATCAGTGGTGGTGGTCGTGCCTTGGTCGCGGAAAAACCGCTGTTTGCAGTTGCTGCAAGTCGCCTGCATCGTAAAGCGAAGATGTGGCGGCGGCGCGTGGTGGTGGTGG
>JAADWJ010000759.1:0-12458 GCA_023336165.1 Pythium monospermum | reverse complement strand
CTGCACAGCACGCGCTTTGTTGAACACAAAATGTTGGAAGTGCTTTGGCGACCGGTGGACAACAAATCCTTGGTCAAGCTCACCAATGAGCATCTGCTTTTCAATGTTTTGGTCAAACAAGTTGCGACATTGTTGGATTTTTTTCACACTCGTGGGCAACACATCGGTGGAAATGTGGCTGAACGCGCTCACCGTTTGGTAGGTGTCGCCTTGCACCGAGAAAATTGGGATCGCCATGCCTGTCGTGTCAAGTGCCGAGACGCTTTCCAGAATTTCGTTGACGTTGTGGTGTGGGTAGTCTCCGTTGGTCAACACGATACCCGAGACGGATGGCAACACCCCTGGGATACGGGACGCCAAGAGGCCCAGTAAAATGTCGCTGCGGTCGGCCGAAGTGATCACGAGTACGCCGTCGTTGTACTTTTTCATATGCGCAAAGAGATCTTTCAAGTGGCTTGTGGCTACAATGGCATCCGATACGGTGACGTGGTTGGCGATCTGGGAGTTGCCAAACAGTTGCTTGCCACCGAGCTTGAACGCGACTTCGTTAAGCCGCTTGGAGCCAAGAAGCTCATCAAAGGGCAAAAACCCAAGAAAAGGGATATTGGCCGAGGCAAACTTGTGGCGCAAGTCGCGGCGAAGCGCGTCCGCGTCATGGGCACGCACGCGGTTGGCGATCGTGCCGAAGTAATGGAGCCCTGCATCTTCCACTTGTTCTTTGCCGACGATGGAGCGAGATAAGATCTCTTGTGCAAGCTGGTGGTCATCGGATTTTTTGGGCGTGGTATCCAGATCGGTCAGCAATAACACTGGCGAGCCCAGCGCCTTGGCGATATCCACATTGACCTTCCAGCTCATGGACGACTCGTGCTGCGTCACTTGGGTGCCTTCAATGATCATGAAATCGTGGTCTTTCTTGCACTGTTCATATTTGGTCAAGATCTCTTCAACAAGATCATCTTCTTTGCCATGAAGCCACGAGCTCATCGCGCGGTCACTTGTCACGCCATAAAGTTGCTCCAGCGGCTGTGGCAAGCCCAGCTCGCTCTTGAGTAGCTCGACGTGGTGGTCTTGGACGGAAGCCCCATGTGTAGGCGCGATGGGTCGGAAATACCCGACAGAGGCGTACTTTTGTTCAAGGATGTGGGAGAGCCCGAGCAACACTGGCGATGTTTTCTTGAGCGTATCCGTGGACGTCACATAGAGCGAGTCGATTGGCGTCTTGGCGATGCCGTCGCCTACTGCCGTGCTCAACCGTCGGCGGCGGCTCGTCGCGAAGCCGCGCGCCAGGGCGGCCGATCGCTCGGGATGAGTGAAGGCACTACGAAGGCGCCACATACTCGCTCTTGTACGGATGTGATGATTACAGACCGGGGATGGTGGTAAATCCAGAACTGAAGAGAAAGATGGTAGTGGAAAGACGGGTGGGTGGCGTGTACTTCGACTGACAGCCAATGGGCCCTCATGATTGTGCCAAGAGCGACATGAAGGAGCCGATTCACGACTGTTGCGATGACGTCAGTCACCGCCAAGCAGAGAGATTTCGCTTCAACGTCGATCGCCAAGCAGAAGCTGTTTTAAACATCTAAACTTGGATTTACTATGTGAGCGGAATAGTTTGAAACACTTGTCACAGAAAACAGAGTGGCACATCCCCACCCTTTTGACGCTGCACTCGTCGACGGCCCTGGGCAGTCCACCAACAGCGCGCGTGTCTGTGTCGAATCGCACCGCATGTACACTTTGAGCAGGTCCACAGCACACCCATATCCTACTACGTAGTAGTATTGGATACCAGTACCGGTACGTCGGTCCAATTAGATCCATGGCAGCCATCACAAGTACTGTAAGGTGATGGCGCCAAAGACGCGTGCATCTAAGGAAGGGGGATGGTGGTGTGACTAGCAGTCGAATCGAATGGACATCATAGAGCGATCGTCCGAGATGCTGGAGTGCTGGCTCTCACAACGCTCGGATCTAATTGCCTCTCTTGTGGCAGATCTCGCACGGCTCTGCCACAGGCGGTCGGCTGGACAGAATACCTCAAGCATGCAGACAACAGTAACGAACCGAGTGTCCTGTCAAACTAGTTTAGCTTCGTTATTGTTGCCGTTGCACTTTGCGCTTATCAGTACGAGAACTCGTTGAACGTCGCCTTGTCCTTCTTCGACTTCTTCGCCTTGGCCTTCAGCACCTCATCTCGTGCGATCTTGACCGCCGAGGACTCGGTCGACTTCTTCTTCTTGCCCTTGGCTTTTAGCACGTCCTTGATATCGACAACAGTTGGCGCTTCGGTCGTCTCTTCGGCAGCGGCTTCACCAGACGCAGTAGCAGTGGCAGAAGGTTTCTTCTTTCCCTTCTTCTTCTTCTTGGACGCGGATTCACCAGCAGGCGTGGTCTCGGCAGGCTTCTCCACAGCTGGGGATGCCGCCGCTGGCGCTGGCGTCTCGGCTGCAGATACCACAACAAAAAAACAAATGGGGTTAGGAAGCTCTTGCATTTGAGCGCACGAGAGCTCTATCGAAGTAAAGACACTCACTCTTGATGCCAAGCTCCAACAACGCCGCCTCCATCTCTTCCATCTCGAGTTGCTTCTTCTCCTTCTTTGACAAAACGCGCGCAGGGGCAGCGGCCACGACAACAGCAGGCTTTGGCGCCACGACCGTCTTGGCCTCTTCCTCCTCTTCCTCTTCGTCCTCCTCTTCGTCGCTATCCTCATCGCTGTCTTCCTCGTCATCCTCATCGGCATCTTCGTCGGCAGCTTCAACCTGTGCGGCCTCGTCAATGATACCAGCGGCCGCGGCTTCATCATCGCTGTCGTCGCCCCATGCAGCCGACTTCTGGCTCGCAAACGCAAACACAGCAGGCTTCTCCTCGCTCGCAGCGGCAGCCTTGGCGGCCTTCTTGCTCTTCTTGCTCGCGTTCAATGCTGTGCATCAAATTGGACCCATTAGCACCACAAAAGCAAAAAAAAAAAAATCCTCACGGCTCTCTCTTTCCACATCATCGACTGCTTACCGGCAAAACCATTGACAAACTCAATCTTCTGCTCAACCTTCTTCTTCGCCATGGTTGTCTCTTTAAAATTCGCCTTGCGTTTTGCTGGACCGTTAGCTTCGTAGCACTACCGTACCGTATCCGTCCGCCGTCACCTTTGTCCTTGCAAAGGGTTTCCTCACGCTTTCATTGGCGGCAGCGAATGACAAGAAGGGGATATCCACAGCGGTTCACATCTGCTTCTGATTGAATTTGACCGGTCTTCCCCTAACCGCTATCTTAGTGAACCGTCCAAAATGGCTTGTCGAAAATGTCGATAACCCATGTGTCTCGTTGTTGTCGTGTCGGAAATGAGATTTTCTGAAACTCACGAAACGGCGAACTCGAAGTGCGGCGGCGATCCAAGGCGAACGAACGCGGCCGTTTGATCTGTGTGCGCATTCTCTCTCTGTCCATCATCTCCTTCGTGCATCAAGCGAGAGCTGTAGTGCAGTGTAGCGTGTGGTGCGTGGTGTGGTGGCTATTTGTTCCATTGTGATCAATAGCGCGACGACAGATAGTTGACGCATAAGAAAAAGAAGGGGAAAAAAAAAACCTATTTCGTGCGATATCACTGAGACCCGCAAAGGGCATCAGCCGTAAGCGCAGCGAGGCGTTGCCAAAAAAAGAAAAGCCGTTTGCTCGCCTTTTGCTTTTTGTTCCCAGTCGCGTGGCGGTTGCAGGAACAGCAAAATAGATCAATAGCTATCACTCCCACACACACACAAAACAACCACAAACACACGCACACACACGCTTGAAGGAGTTTTGACGCAGCAACCCAACCGAGCGCGTTCTCTCTTTCGACTCCCAACTACTCGTACCAGCGTACTTCAAAAAGTGTGTGTGTGTAACTAGCTGCTTTGCTGCGCTTGCTTCCTGGCTCGCGCTCCGAGTGTAACATGGCCAACAAACTAAAGGATGTCTACGGTACCTACAAGAAGGAAATGTCGGCCAAGTTCGGCGATAATGACATCGTGTCCGTGGTCGCAACGCGAGGGAAGCCTGGGTACGCGAACCTCAACCACTTGAACGTCGGCTCTCCGAACGGCAGCGATGTGAGCGACGTGGACGACACGACCGACTTGGAAGAGCTGCTCGCAACAGGCACCAGCAAAGGACCGCAGACACATCCAGGTTGGTTTTTACCCAGGCATATGATAACAAACGAGTCGGTCATTAACCTGTGGGATGTGGCTGCTTGTAGGCATTATTTGCTGTGCAATCTTCAGCTTTGCTGGGTTCTTCCTTCTCGTACGTGGCAGACTGGCAAGCTCTCTGGCTGATGCTATCCTATCCTGTACTCATTGGCTTTTTCTTATTTTTTTGTCTTATTGTTTTAAACAGCTCATCGTTGGCTCCATCGTGAGCAGCAACTCGCTTTACATTCGCGTCAAACCAGCACACGGCAAGAAGAAATCCTCACTCGCGACCAGCATTTTCCTTGCCGCGTTCCTGTATTTGTGCGTCTTCGGAACAAGCGTGATGTACTTTTTACGAGCACGTCGAGCCCAGAAAGTGTATCAGCTATCCATGGATGTCCATGCCGACTAAATAGATTCTTACAGTCCTTTCATGCTCCGAGACAAACAAAAAAAAAGTAAGAAAAAGAAAAAAATATATATTCATATTTCAAGAAGACGACCTGTAGAGTAGATAAACAAGAAATGCGTTTCTTCGTTATTATTGAAGAGCACCACGACCCACCTCACATACAATTTTTTTTTGAACACGCCCACAACCACTTCAGGTCCACCACCTCTCTCTCTCTCTCTCTCTCTTTCATACTACAATTCATGGCGCATCTGACGCAGTGGATGGAGCCGTAGGTTCGACATTCGTGGCTGAAACTGGAACTGGGACTGCAACAGGATTTTGCTCGCTTGCCGATCCAGCGAACGCAAGGATGCCGCGCTGGACCGCCTCGTCGATCGCCTTTTGGGCTGCCCTGGCTTTGGCCTTTTTCTTTGAGATCGCCGTCGCAACCGCGAGCTGGTCTCCATTGATCCAGCAAGAACACTGGAATTGAGGCTCATTTATCGTTGGCGACACATCTGTGAACTTGAAGTCGACCGATTGGAGTCGACGCTGTGATGCCAATTGGTTCAAGAGAGCGGCCGGTTCACGTTGGCGCTCAAAAAAAGTGAGCCGGATCACACCGCCAAAATCTCCATATCCCAAGGGGTCTTCATCCGTATGGCTGGTGGTCGTCGCCGTTGATTCGGTTTCGGTTTTTTGGCTCCGCTGGGTCGTCGTCTCCTCGGCCACAAAACGGCGTCCTTCATGCTCCGCTTCTTCGTACGCATCCCAATGTTCTTGCTCTTCCGGTAGCAAATTACCAGCAGCTTTCTTGAGCTCCCATAGCTTCTTGATGGCCACTTTCGCTGCGTCATTCTTGGCAATTTTCTTTGAATTTGCTCGAATCCCTTGTGCCAGCTCCATGCGAGCCAACTGGTCGGATATCGTACACTCAAAAAGGGACGGTTCGCCGTTGTCCGGGTTGTGGCAGGCATCAATTTCCACGACCAGCTATCAGCCACAGACACACACACAAACACAGTTAGTTCTAGCTTCTTGCTCCAATCTGGATGCCCCAGTGGGCCAGGAGAGGAAGGCGAACGTACCTCGTTCTTGATCTGCATAAAGTAAGTGTGCAGCCGTTGCATGGGGTTGTTATCTTCTTCCAACGTCGGCAGATGGGTCACTTCCACCGACCGAGCATAGCGCGCTTGGCGCTCCAGGTCGTCTTTGGCGCGTTTCTCATTGTCTTCCGCTTGGACTCTCTCACGGGTGTCTTTGACTGATACCAGTTCCAATTGTTGTTGCATTTCCTCATGCTCCGCGGTCGTAATCTCATTCAAAAGTTTGCCAAACTGGCCATTGCTTGGGTACAACTCGATCGCCTTGGTGAGCACCACACGAGCCGCCGCATACGATTTTTCCATCGTATTCACTCGCGCCAGTGCGTACAGCGCCTTATTGCTCGTTTCATCGATTCGCCGGGCCTTGTCGGCGTACAAACGGACCGTGGCGGTATCACGAAGCTTGATCGCACAGACTGCAATATTGTTGCAGAGCGTGACGTACCGCTCCCGCAGCACATCCTCCTCCCACAGCGCAGGCTCGATTTGTTGGCCGTAGTAATCGTCTTGGTGGAACTTGGTCAGCGCATCCAGACTCTTCTTGAAGGCATTCATCGCCGGGTAATAATCACCGCGCTTGAATTTAGCCTTGCCGTCGCTTTGGGCGGCATCTACTTCTGCCATAAAATCACGGTCTACGGGCGCGTTATGTCGCTGCATCTCGCGTTGAAACACGTTTGTCGCATCCGCTTGGACGTCACGGATGTCAAGCCCCGAGTCGTGTAAACGACGCAACACATTTTGGGTTTGAGGATCCCACACGTGGCCTTCAAACGACTTGCTCGGATCTCGTACGAAAGACACGAGCAGTTGCTGGACGGGATCCAACGGCAACAGCGGTCCTAATAGCTTTTGTGTCTCACTATCACTCTTCAGCAACGCGTTCTTGAGCTGCTCGCGGTCGCTAGAGGTCAACGAGGCCATCATTGCGTTGCGGTTGGAAAATGGATTGTGTCAATTTGGTTGCACCAGAATGAAAAAAAACGCTTTTTTTTATAGTGGGATGTATCCATTGGATATCAAGCAAAAAAAGCGCTTTCTACTGCCATGATAGGATCTTGTATTTGAGGTCATCGGAGTGATGGTCAATCAACTTTCACAGGCAAACCGCGTGACCACCTTGGGTTTTTGGCGCGCCAACATTTTTCGACGGAAGGTCGGGCGACTGGCAGCAACAACTGGGCGATAAAGGGAAACAAAGCGCCGTGCGTGCGTGATTACGAGTGCATTCGTGACGATTAAGGATCCGCGACTGGTATCCAAGGATGGATCCGCGTCTGTCGAGCGAGCGAGTGAAAACCGCGTTGCGATTTGCGCCAGCTAACCCGAGATATTCGACCACAAGTCGGACTGGACCGTCACCACCACAACCACCGCCCCATGCGCTTCCTTCGGTACAGCGGCCACGAGGGCGGATGCGGCGTTTGCCTGAAACGACGCGCCACGAAGGAGCGAGCGCGTATGAAGTAGACAGTGCGGTTGCTGTCACTGCAGGGTTCAATTTTGACGATGATGAAGGTCTCCTCGATGACGAACTCAAGCTTGAATTTGATCGATCGGCGATGACGCATCGACGACCGCAACGCGTCAAGTACGTCAAGTTCAAGACCCGAGTGCAACCGGATATATTGGTGCCATATTTATATCGCGGCGATTGTCGCAGCCGCATCAACGCGATCATTGAGCGCACTGGCTGTACGATCGATTACTGCCCAGAGTCACCGGATGATGAGATCCACGATGGTGTATCTCCTCCACAACGGGGCTTGGGCCAGTATATGATGAGTTTCTTGGTAGCAGCCGAGACATCCGCACAGGTAATTTCGGGGTGGTACAGGGCCGCACGCTCAACTGGATTCGACAGGGACTGACGATTTTTGTATGTGTATATATGGAACAACAGTTGGAAGCAGCAAGTCGGCTTTTGCGAGTGCTTGTCGACCGTGTGCAGCAGTACGTGGAGAATAAAATGGCGGCAGCTGCTTCGATGAGACGAAGTGGTGACGTACAAGACACCGCAGTGTCTCAGCAAGGCAATATGCACGATTCTCCTGGTGCTGGCAGTGGGAGTTCACACACCGAGGCAGACAGCTGCAGCCCGCAATTTCTTAAATCTGAAGCGCAAGGCGGAGTGGATGGACATGGCGTCGAATACGCTGTCGGCAACGCCAAAGGAGCACCCGCACGTCCCCTACGTGCAGTGGACGTCCAACTTCGCACACGACTGGACGAACGATGGCACGAAGAAGACGAAGAAGATATCAACTCGGCGTGGATTGGGCATCAACAAATGCCACCACAACGCATTCGTGGACGGCAATACGACGCACGGTACCAGCGTCCCGTGTATCGACGCATTCTCGTGGATGAAGATGGGTACGAGGTCTACCCTCCTCCAGTGTACGACCATGTGCGTCGCCTCACGCCTCGCTTGGCCCTCGCTGCGGCGTCCCCGCCACCAGCTCGCCAAAGACGGCGGTTCAGCGACGCGTCTCAGCCGTACCATGCCGGTCTCGCGAGTAGCGATGACGACGACCTCATGCAACCAACAGCACCCAGAGCAGTCGCCGCGCGACAACCACGAGGGTCATATCACGATGAAGATCACCACCACCATCATGCGCATGTGCGAAGCGAAATCACGGTGGAGCCACCACGGCGAGGAACGAAGCGACGCCTTGAAGTTCACGAGCATTCAATGGGCTACTCGCGATATCGACAAATTGCTGCAAGTGAGCAGGCTGTGTACGACTTTGGCAGCGATGGCGACGACGAGGTGTTGATTCTCTCTGGCGACGAATTCTTCGATGACGAGTACGACGGTCATCGCTCTATGGGACAAGCGCGTGCTGGTCGGCACCTGGCTGCTGCTGGCCAGGAGAATCAAGGTTCTAGAGGAAGATCGAACTCGGATGTTGCTCATCCACAAGAGATGGTACACTTATTCGACGATACTAGATCTGATTTTCAAGCGACGCTCAGCTCTGAGAAGATTCAGCCTGGGGACGACCAGGTTTCCATGGGCAACGACCCACATGAACTCCACAAACCAGTTGAGGAGACTACTGTGGATACGGCTGGCCCACCTCAGGAACTGACTGAAGACGCTAACACCAGTGTGGACACGAAAATTTCGGTGCCGGTCATGTCTACTGAACGAAAAGATTGCGAGATGGCCGATGCAGACTCGGAACCTGAGTCCGAGACAGCGACAGCTCAAACAGCTGTGATGCCCCACGTGGTCGTTCCATCTCACGTTGCAAGTTGCGTCCCGGATAATGAGCCAGTCGAATCTTTTGGCTCGTCAAACGAAAGTAGTGGCATCGTCGGCATACCTGAGTGCGCGTCGCCTGGCTCGAAAGACACGACGCCAGAAGTCGGTGACATGACGACGACCAATAGCATGCCATCTGAACAAATGGAAGCCAACGCTCCTATCGTTGAAGAAGCAGCGCCAAGAACCGAGGACGTCGCCCAGCAGGAGCAAGCAGAATTGACTCATGCGGAACAGACCGCCGCCGTGGTGCGTTTACAAGACACGAACTCTCAAGCGCCGTCTCAGCCAATTGGATTTGGGAGCGCACGCAAACAATTGAATGATTCAATGATTCATCTCCTACAAGCTGATTCGCAAAGGGAAACGAACCACAGTAAGTCGACACTGGCGCCACGTGTGTTGGCTGCGAGCCATCGCGTTGCAGTGTTGGAAAACGAATCGTTCTGGCTGGAGCAACTCCGTGTGCTCGTGTCTGCTGCTATTGCCATTGAGTCTGAATTGTGGCAACAGAAGTCCGTTCCTTTGGAGACGAAGCAAACTCTGTCGACGATGCGTCAGGCTGTCACACAAGTCGAATCGGATTCGTGCAAGTCGACAGAGGAACGGGTGGCAGCGCTTCAAACGGCTCTATTTGATTTCATATCGACTGAACTGCCTCGGTTTGATGCCACTGAGGACGCATCAGCGAAAACGCCAGAAGAAATCAAGAGTACAACCACCCTGCAGCAGGCAGCTGTGGAAAAGATCTCTCCTCCAGCGGCACAAATTACATTGCCGCCAATGGCCACTCTACGATCTTGCGAAAGCAAACGAAACGTGCGCGTAACAACGGAAAAGAAATCCTCAGGGAGCACCCCGCTGATCAAAGCACTCACTGCGAAGACGGAAACAGAGTTGGCGGCCGCGATTCCACCATTATCCATTCCGGTCGAGACGCCTTCATTTGTGTCGGGTCTCGTCCGTCAGCTGGAGCAATCAGTCGGTTTATCCTCGGCGATGGCCAGTTCCCAGCGACGCCTGCTGCGTGAAATCAATAAGAGCGATCCGTATTACTACTTGCACTCCATGCAATGGGCCGATGTGAGTGGGCGACAAAGCAGCAAACCAACTCATTCATGCCCATTTGGGTGTGCTGCGTCGTCCGCCCACAAATGGGAACGCAAAGTGGTGTCCCAAATCAGCTCACGAATGAAATGGTTTGATTCGGTCGCGTACGCGCTCGCGAAGGTCTCTGGCGGGAAAGAACTCTTGAGCCGCAAGAAAATGAACTCCACGATCCGCAAACTCCATCTTGTTGCGCTTCAGTTACACTGTCTCATCGTGCATCTCTATTGCTTGCGGAAGCGTGTCGTTTGCCGTGAGATGGATTCGCTTCCGACCGCGCTCAATAATTCGTATTACGAAAAACGTATGAACGGTTACAAGTCGCGTCTGCGGCTCACGGTCCATCAGCCACCACCACCGCAAGGATCCGGAACAAGCACTGCTGCTGCTCCTGGCAGTAGCCCAGGCGTGGCTCTACCTCCAGACGAGCTCTTGCGCGACACGTTTGAATTTTTCCCGGAGCTGTTGCTGTGTGTGGATATGTGGGGCTTTGAATGCCGACGAGAGCGGAACACCGTGGACGGATCACCACGGATCCCAACAGAGTACTTGCAGCGCATGGCCACGCAGGCCTTTGACTTTGACAGTGACGCAAACGGACTGCTTCAAGGGATTTGCGAAGAGCTTCTCAACATTTTGTGTTTGTGGAACGAGTTCAAGTGGGGCGAGAGCCTCGAATCATTGACGGCCGACCAGATCCTAGCGTTTGAAGCAAAAGTGAAAGCCAGCATTTCCAAAATCGTGGAAGCCCACGCCAACCATTTGGTGGCGCAATGGGCGGCGCGGTTGACGGAGCAACCACAGATGCTGCACAATGTTCGACTCACGCAGTCGAACGTGTACTACACGGAACAAGCCGTGGCGGTTATGTCTACCGCAGCGTCCACAAGTGAAGCGGTCGACCGAAAGAACAATGACCTTGTGCATCAAGGGGACGAGGACGACGAAGACGATGAAGAGTTGATGGTCCATGATTTCTGGCGGACGCGATTCGTTTCCACCACGTCGTCAAGCTCGAGTTCCGAGGATGGGAAGTCAACAGTCAAACCAACCGCCGAGCCTGCCTTGAACCTCGAACCACTACGTCTTGAAGATCTCGCGAGAGCTGCGGATTCTCACCAGCAAACCGAGAGCAAGCGACTCACATGGAGTGACGTGTACGACATGCGGCAGCAATGTCTCAGTCTCTCAGCGTCAACCCGCAGTCTGCTTGTCGAAAACCAGCAAGCACTTGCCGACACGGGCACGAACGGAGGTTTGTCAACGAGTGACGACGGGGTCAATGCGCTTTTGATGCGTCTCAGCCGTGCTCGCAATCTAGTGGAAGATGCCGTGCGCACATCGGAGAAATTAGCTCTCCACTCGGTGGGTCTTCAGCTAGGAGCGATGGATGCCGACGACAAAGAGTTGTTGGCTGGTGCTGGCTCACTTGCCGATATCGAGTCCATGTCGGATGGCGACGAGCGATGTGATGATGATATGGAAGATGTTGATGACGATGAAGATGACGAAGCGATCGTAAACGCGTTACTGTCCACCGGCAAAACCAAACGAGAGGACCCCGTGGAGGCTCGTCCACATTCCAACAAAGTGGATGGAGAAGTCGAGCCAAACGAAGAAGAAGAACGGTCAAACGAAGAAGAACCGTGGAAACAGCCCGAGATTAAAGACCTTTTGGAAATTGTGAGCTCGACCAACAGCGAAATGGCTGAGATTTGCAGCCAACGCGCACGGTCCGCCCGTGTGCGCGACAAATTGCAAGCACAATCGCTCGACCTCGCACGCCAAAGCATTCAGATTTTCCAGACGATTCTCAAGGTGAAACAGTAAGTTTTTTTGGATGAAGGATTAAACATGTATATATTTTGTGGATATTTTGCGACGATTCGCCATCGTGATCTCTGGTTGTCTCCGTCTCCGTTCTTGGTACCATTGAGCATCTGCGTTGCCATCAAGCTCAGGAAGAATGACACTGGGAGAGCTCGTGGTGGGATCCAAAAGCGAGGGGAGACCCCATGTCAAAGAGAACAAGCAAGGGAAGTGGAGTATTTTTTTTGCGAATTAACGGGAAAAAGCTCATTCGCTGGAAGACGCAAAAATGTGGTTTGTTCTGAAGGTATCAGACAACCACAGAGGGAACCAACTGCTTAAAGTCGTGGCGCCAAGTCATCCGTTGGCGGGACAACCGCGAACGGCTTGCGTGGAGGGTTGAGCCGGGCTGGCTGCTTGGCCTTGACGGCGACAGCCTTCTTGGCCTTGATGGCCGCCATCTTGGTAGCCACACGGTGCGCGTAGTCTGGGTCCACTTGGCGGAAGTTGTTGAGCGCACGCGCTTGCACCGGCGCCGACGCATTCACAAGCGTGCCTGCGATGTTGGAGGTCAAGCGGTCCCGCGCGCT
>JAADWJ010000758.1:0-12471 GCA_023336165.1 Pythium monospermum | reverse complement strand
GCGGGTTTCTTGGTCGCGGCGGATCTGCTCATCTCGCGTTTGCTTCTGTTGCTCGTCGTGCTGCCGTTCGTCGCGGAGCACGCGCTCAATGTTATCGCGGCGCCAGACATGCCACTTCTTGTGCCCAAGGATGCGCAAGCCACCGCCGCCCATATTCGTCCAAGATTTGTTTGTTTGTCTGCAATGCAATAATGTACTGAAATACGGATTCACAAACGACGACACCGAATGTTCGGGACGTCATTAAATCAGTGCATTGGATGGTGGTGCGTTCGGCGCTGTTCACACAAACGGCTGTGGTTGGCGAACTTCCTGATAACAAAAAATGAGCGGGGCGATGCTGCGCGCGACGCTTTTGCGGCCACGCGCAGCGCCACGACTCTCTCGGGCGGCTGTGCATGCGCCATCGCCATTGCTGTCGATGTCATCTCTTCCGCCATTGTCCATGTCCTTACGGTTGCGCCAGCAGCCCAGCTGGTCGTCATCGCCATCCTCGTCGTCACGTGCGCTCTTCTCGTCTCTCGTGGGCACGCAAGATGACGATGCAAAAGACAAGCCCACGGATAAGACCGTGGCGAAGGAGAAAAAGAAAGATGAAAACAAAATGGAAGAATTCAAGCGCCTTTTTCGTCTCTACACACCTGAAAAGAAACAAGTCGCGATCTCCATGGCTGCGCTCACGGTGTCCACCGGTGTGACCATGGCCGTTCCGTTTGGCATGGGCCGCGTCATCGACGTTGTCTCGGCCGCCGATGGTGTCGCACAGCTGCCTATGTACGCCGGCGCACTCACCGGTCTCTTTGTGCTTGGCGCTGTCTCCAATATCATCCGCGTCGACGTGACCAATATGATTGGCGAGCGCATCACCAACCGCCTTCGGCAGTCCACGTACGCCTCCATCATGAGCCAAGATCTGGGCTTCTTTGACGCTTCGCGTACAGGCGAACTCATCAATCGACTCAGCGCCGATACCTCGATCATCGGCAAAGTGCTCAGTGACGATGTCGCCGGTGGCTTGCGCAGCGTGGGCCAAGCGATCGGAAGCATGACCATGCTTTTTGTCACGTGTCCTCAACTGGGCATGATCATGATGAGCGTCGTTCCTCCGATCGCACTTGGCGCCGTCTCGTATGGCCGCTTTGTGAAAAAGCTTTCTGCAAAAGTACAAACGCGACTGAGTGAAGCGACCGAGATCGCCGAAGAAAAACTAGCCAATGTCCGCGTCGTGCGGTGGTTTGCGAAAGAAGACTACGAGATTGACGTCTACAGCCACAAAGTCAACGAAGTCATGGCGCTCGCGCGGAAGCGGTCGCTTGCCAGTGCGACTTTCTTTGGCGGCGTCGACTTGTCGGTCAAGATGAGCATGCTCGCCGTGCTCGGGTACGGCGGGCAGCTGGTCGCCGAGGGCGCGCTCACCGGTGGCGAGCTCACGTCGTTTTTAATGTACACGATCTACGTGGGCTTTTCTTCCGCGGGTCTGTCGGCGTTTTACGCAGACCTGATGAAGGGAATCGGCGCGTCGACGCGCATCTTTGAGTTGCTCGCCCGCGCGCCAAAAATCCGATCGCTGGACCGCTGGGCGAGTCTGCCCGATCCGTTCACGGGCCATATCCAGTTTCAAGATGTCTCGTTCCGGTACCCGACGCGTCCTGATATGGAAGTCTTCAAAGGCTTAAACTTGGAAGTCAAGCCAAATGAAACCATCGCTTTGGTGGGGCCAAGTGGCTGTGGCAAAAGCTCCGTGATCGGATTGCTTGCGCGGTTTTACGAACTGGACGGTGAAAACTGCGGTGGCCGCATTTTGATCGATGGCGTCGATATTGCGACGCTCAACCCGACGGAATTGCGGTCCATCATTGGCGCGGTAAGCGTCCAACCACACACTATATCCATCATCCACACAGGTTGTCTAATACCGTTCTTTGGATATCCTACGACAGGTCTCGCAAGAACCGCCTCTGTTTGCGTGTTCGATTCGTGAAAATATCGCGTACGGTTGCCACCACGACGCGACGATGGACGAGGTCGTCGAGGCTGCCAAGATGGCCAACGCCCACGACTTTATCATGTCGTTCCCTGACGGGTACGATACCGTGGTCGGCGAGCGTGGCCAGGCACTCTCCGGTGGCCAGAAGCAGCGAGTCGCGATCGCGCGCGCGCTGATCAAGAAGCCAAAGCTTCTCATCTTGGACGAAGCCACCAGTGCGCTGGACCCGGAAAGCGAGTCGCTTGTGCAAGGCGCCATCGACCGCGCCAAGAAAGACCGCACGGTGGTCTTGGTCGCCCATCGCTTGTCGACCATCAAGAGCGCGGACCGGATCGCAGTCATCTTTGACGGTGAAGTCGCGGAACAAGGCACCTTTGACGAGTTGTCCAAGCACCCAGACAGTATCTTTTCGCAAGTCGTGCTGCATGGCCAGCACTAGAGTGTACATACTTGCAAAAAAAAAACAGAAACAAATTAAACAGACAGATCCCCTTTTTTCGGGTTTGGTGAAGCTTTTTTTTGTCTTCGTGGAGAGTCCAGTCGGATATTTATCAGTAGGTGTGTGTTGCTGGCTGCGGTTTTTTCCTTTCCTATCTAGGACGAGGAGCCTAGACGCCTGTAGATGTGTGCCACAGTGCAACAACAAAAACACAAATTAGCCAAGATCATTTCATCCACGCTTCCGCTCGATACACACCGATGTGGCGTCTGCTTACATGTTTCGAAGATAATTGCGCGTCGAGTCGTCAATGGGGAGCCCGAGCCCACTGCCACTTCCACTGCCTCGTACAGCTGATACGCCACTTCCGGCAGGTGAATTGGTGGTGGTTCGAGACCCATCGACATTCTCAAAATTGACTCTTCGGTTCGACGGCGACGTCGCAGCATCCGGGAGGCTCTTGGTCGAATCGGAGCCTTGGATCGCACTGGTTCCGCCACGCGATTCTCCGTCCGTTGTGGTAGGTCGCTGTGCGTTCGCTGCTGCCGCTCCTACTGCTGGCCGCTGCTCGCCCGCTGGGAAGAGCTGCTCGTATAAAAGCGTGAGCACTTCGTCGTGGGCCAACAGTTTCTCGATCACCCGCACACGGTCAGCAGACGAGAACTCGCTTTGCTGTTGCTGGTCGGCGTTCTGGTTTCGCGTCTTGTCAGCCATAATCGATGACACCCCTCGATGGCCTCCTTGGACGCGGTCTTTGCCCTTCTTGTCGCCATGTGGATTGACTTTCCGTCGCGTGATGTCCTCTTTCACTGATTCCACACACTGCAAGAACAGACACTCGAGCTGGGACTTTTCATCCACGTCCTCGGTCGGAGCAACCCGCTGGCGACGAAGCGCTGTGATTTCTCCATTCTTCATCTGCAATTCCTTTTTCAAGCTTCGAATTTGCTTGCGGAATTTTTCCTCTCGTTCTTCGACAAGTGTGGAAGACCCGGCGGGATCCCCAAGAAGAGAAGGAAGACATGATGATCTGGTACCACCATTTTCGTCTGTTTCGTCAGCTTTCAAGATCTTGGTAGTCAATCGTCGAGCCAATGCGGCTCCATTTGCCTTGGGTGAATCAAAACCTGGAAGCTGTGTTGTACCGTCAAACGGATTGCCATTCGCCATCCCACCGGTCGTGACGCGAACATCCAGCTCGGCTCGCAACAATTTGTTTTGTTTCTTGCAGGCCTTGAGCTGCTTTTCCAGCCAGTTGCGGTCTTCTTCAATAGACTCGAGCTTTTCTCGCATATATTTGAGATCTTTGGTCATCGACGTCGTGAACGCATCCAAACGGAGTGCTTCTTTGCGGTACCAGTCCCGCTCTTCTTCAATTTTCTTGATTTTTTCCGTCTTGTTCTCCACGGTTTCGTTGCGATGCATTTTTTCTCGCAGGTCATGGAGCTCCTTCTGGACGTTGTACATGTGGGCACGGTACGCGGCAAGGAAATCTTTTTCTTGGCGGCCAAGCACAGCGGTGATCTACGCGGTGTTTCCAGCACTATAGCAGTGAGAAACAGCAGCACAAACTGGAGATCCAAAGCATGTTGTGGAGTTTGCGAGCGCACCTTTTCCGAAAGCGAGCCGACGACTTCATGAAGTTGCGCATGTTTCTCTCGAACGAGCGCCATCCTATGAAGTGGAAGCATACACAAAAAAAATAAAGAGACAACATGAGTCGTCTGGCTCAGCTCCATTTCCCAAAGAAAAAAAACGTACCCTGCCGGCTCTTCGACCATTGTCTTTGCCGTGGTGGTGGCGTCTGCATTTTGGGCCACTCCATTGCGCAGGGACGTAAGGAACGTGTCTTTGGAGAACACCTCTGGGTTCTCTTCACTCATGACGGCCTTGGGTATCTTCGTTGATATCGGCTCCCGATAAACCTCTCGCACCCACCCACAGCAGCGTGTCCTTCCTTGATCCTTGTTTGTCTCTCACGAACCTACGTTTGATGTCCAGTGTGTGTTGAAGATGATTTGGACTCTATTTCCAGACGCACACCAATGCTACAATTACCACCCAAGGTGCAGTTCACCAGCATCCCAGACTGGTAAACGCAGCAAACCACAAAGAGTGCTGACGACCACCACCATCATGTGGAAGGTCATCACATCGGATCTGACGTGCAAGCTTTCCCTGTACACGACACCATGGATCAACATCTACTTGTTGTAGCAGCATTCCTCTCGCATTCGGTTACATCAAGTTGTCCGCAGCCGGTCGATCTATTTTCTTGAGGGCGCCTGGTCAACGACCTTTCACTGGGCAACTGCACAACACTCCATCGACTTGGAACACAAGGCACAATGACCGTAGTGATGGCAAAAGAAGATCACACAACCACCCGCTCGCAATTCCGCGCGCCTCCGCTTGTCGCCTTCCCAGACGTGCAAGTTTTCCCAAAGCACCACGGCGTCCACAACGCCCCAGAATTCGATGGCGATGATGATGATGATGACGAAATTGAGTTGTTCGACTTGGATGATGCTTTCACAGTCAGCCACGACCTCTTTCTCGTGCGAAATTGGTGTTTTCGGCCTGAGATACCGCTTGAGGAATTACCCACTCTCTTCCGTCGTGAATTTGGAGAAGAACGAACGACCACCGACATCGAGTCAAGACTGCACGCCCTTCAGAAAGAGGAATGTACGGCTCTCTTGGCGGTGTACTTGAAGGCTGTTTGTATCGACCGTGATGTCACCGGCAGCGGCTACAGCGGCAATATGGCGTCAGTCAAACCGCCATTCCACGCGCTACTGCGCCGCTTGCGTCCATCGTGCGAGACCAAGCTTCTTCAGCTTGTCTATGACGATGAGAAAATGCACGCCGAGCCTTCAGAGATGATCCCACTCGACGTATCAAGCCGCAACTTCCCAAAGGTGTGCTAAGTCCACGGCTTTAATTCTTCTTGCTGGCTTTTTCGATTTTCTTAACGCCACCCTGTCTCTGTCACCAGTACAATCGACTTGTACATAAACGGCAGCTTGTGCGATGCTGCAAAGCGATTCGAGACCTGTTCCACGATGTCGAGCACGGCTCAGATGTAGTCTTCTCCCAGCATCAAGGCTTTTCGTTGCACGGTCTCAAGGCTGGCAACGAAAAGCTTCAGTTCACGGACAGCGTACCATACTACGACAGCTGCATGGTATTTAATCACTTGGAACAGCCCATTTTCGATCGACTTCTTCAATTCGCCAAAGATCCAAATGTCATGGAACGGTTGGCTCTACAAAAGCAGCAACATGCCGAGCAGAAACATATCAAACGTGACGTGACACATCAATTACAGTCCCTTTTCTCGTCGCAGCGCAAAATCCAAATCGAAAAATTGGAGTCAGCTCGCCTCGCTGAATGTCAATCTATTACAGAACACCTCGAGCGCACTTTGGAAGAGGATATCCTCCACTTGCGTCGCATGCACGAGTCACTTCTCAAGCATGAACATGCCAAGATCCACGCAAAATTTGACCACCAAATCGATAAATTGAACCGCCATATCCACGCCGCGACCAATGAAGTGAACGCGTTACACCAAAAATGCGATAACAACGGCTGGAACAACTTGGACCAAGAAATGGCACGGAGTGTGTTACAAGTTGAGCGGATCTTTGGCACGAGTGACTACATTCTTCGCTTGCTCATCCTTGCTGAAGACCTTGACGCGGACCCATTGCGGCGCGCGCTGGTGCGGTACCTCAGCAAAGAGCAAATGTTCCCACAGTTTGCGTTGCGTCGCGAGTTCACCAGTAAAATGATCTCCGAGTCGACGATCTTGGCGATTTTGAAAGGTGTTCCAACCAGTGATCTTCGTGAAGTCGAGTCGGCGGGAAAAAGCTTTATCTACCATGAGTTGGTAGTGCGGGAGATCCACACCCGTCGAGTGACCTTCACGCGGTTCATCGCCGGCTTGACGAACGACCACTTGCGCGTTGTGTCTCGTATCCACTCGGATGGCCTGCAAAAGGTCTTGGATTCTTCGGACGAAGAGTTTATCGGTGGTGAGCTGCTAGCCGAGATGAAAACTGTCGTGGACTTTCCCGAAGTGCTCGAGAAGGAGTTTACACGCCGGCGTGAGTTCTCTTGGGTCAAGATGAACAGCGCAGACGTCGACCACCTCGTGAGCTTCTCCGAGGATGACTGTGTGCTCCATCTTGAAGCGTCACATCGCTACTGCTCGGTGCTTGCCACAAATGAACGCAAACAAGGAGAGTCTGGCAAATGGATGTTCGAGGTCACCATCGAAGCCTTTGGTGGAGAAGGAGAGAGTATCTTACTCGGATGGGAGATTCCTCGCAACAATTCCCACGCACCCGACACAAGTGATGACACCCGCAGCAGCAAGAAATCCGCTGCGCAATCTGCACAATCAGCAATCGGATCGTTTGTGCCTGGCTTGACTGCTGGAGGTGATGGCCGCAGTTACGGCGTCACGTGGCAGTCGGACGGCGGACTAGAGATAGGTATGCTCCACTCGAATGGCCAGTCAAAATCAGGCGTAGCGTGCTTCCGAGAAGGCGATGTCATCGGATGTACCATCAACCAGGACGAACTCGTCCCGTACTTGCGCTTCTACCTCAATGGTGTGCAGGTCATCCCTGCGCTTGCGGCGACCACTTCCTTCATCGGCGTGGCGTGTCAGAACCCAGTGTATTGCTTATTCCCCGTCGTCTCCATGTACTCATCTCGTAAGAAGCCCCAGACGCGCGTGCGCTTCAACTTCCGTGGCAGCTTCCGATTCCCCATCAGTGGCTTTGAGCCCTATGGAGCTCCATTGTAGCTTTTCAACCAATCCATATCACATTACATCTAATATTAACCAATCCACAAACGTTAACGCTTGGTTGCACTTTGAATAATTTGGCGCGGAAAGTTGGACAGAATGATGGTCGATTCAGGCGTTGAAACAAAGACGCCGAGAGCGTCGAAGCCGAAGAAACATGGGCGTGCAGGGGCTATTGCCGATGCTGAAGAGCGTCATGGACCAGGTCAGCGTCGCGAAGTATAAGGGAAAGACAGTGGGCATTGATGCAGCCGGTTGGCTGTACAAAGGGTGCTACAGCTGTGCGAAGGACGTCGTGATGGGGAAAGACACGGACGTGTACGTGGAATTTGTTGGTGATTGAAGACGGCTCTGAGAAAGCTTGCTGAAAGGTTGTGGATACGAATGCACAGATACCTCAATTTTTGCCTCCAACAAATCAAGTTACTGCAGGATCATGGGATTCGACCAATGTTCGTATTTGATGGGGCACCATTGCCAGCGAAGGCCGAGCTAAATGCCACAAGAAATAGGTGCGTGGCCGTCTCCCACTTTCTTTATGGCGCGCGACGAGATCGCTCACACAATTTCGTATGAATGGGAAAGTAGAACGCGCAATATGTGGCGACAGAAGGCGCTTCGCGCAATGGACGAACAGGACGAGTCGAGTTTCACTGCCTTCACCAAAGCCATCTCAGTATCGAACGACATGATCATGAAGTTCATCGCCATTCTGCGGCGTATGGACATCCAGTTTATTGTAGCGCCGTACGAAGCAGACGCGCAGCTCGCCTACTTGTCCAAACTCAAGATCGTGGATGTTGTGATCTCGGAAGACTCGGACTGCATCCCGTACGGATGTCGAACAGTGCTCTTCAAGTGGCAATCGGACGGCTGGGCAAGTGAAATGAAGAGACGAAGCCTTGGCGCAAATGAGGACCTGTCTTTTGTAGGGTGGAACGAAGAGATGGTATGTGAGCGATGTGGGTGAGTTTGGCCACGATTTGTTGCGATGTTAACTGGTGTGCGTTTGTGTGGGTGTTCCATGTGCAGTTCGTCCAGCTGTGCGTCTTGTGCGGGTGTGACTACTGTCCATCAGTACCAGGGGTGGGCATTGTCACAGCCTATAAACTCGTCAACGTCCACAAGCGACCTGTCGAGGTACTCGCGACATTTGGTCTGTATCATGATCACGAGTCTTGCAGGATTGACGCCAGGTATTTGTAGGTTGTGACTGCTTTGAAAGAGCAAAAAGGAAATGTCGTCCCTGCGACATATCCGGAGATGTTCTATGCGGCAGTCCTCACCTTTCGCCATCACTTGGTCTTCGATCCACGGGATGAGGTTCGTGGGTACGAGTGCGAGCAAGTCACATTAACGTTCTGCTGACGCCTGTGTTCAATATGAATTCTCCTTATCTCTTAGAAACTCAAGATGCTAAATCCACTGAGCGTGTCGGGTGACCTGCCGCAGCTGGTTGACAAGGAACTCGCGTTTCTTGGTGATCTCGAACTAAAAGACGACGTAGTAGCCTCGATCGCACATGGCTTCATTCATCCGGTGACACACGAAAGCTACGCATGGAAGAAGACTGCCGAATTGCAATCGATGGGGTTCCCTGCCGAAGGAAGCTTGGCATCCATGACTTCCAGTGAGACGAGCAGTTGTACCGGAATCAATCAGTGCCCTCATGATTTGCTAGACCGGTTGGGTACAAGCGGAAATGACAGGCGACGCGTGGCTCTGATCGCCGATGACGGCGACGAAGACAACGTTCCGGTGCCGGGGCATCGAGCCGTGGCGACACCAAAGCCGGCACAATCGTCATGGACGCACGTGGACGGCGTCTTGGGGATATCCACGCACATTCTCAATTTTCGGAGTCCGAAAGTCAGCGAGAATTTCCATTCTCTCGTGACAAACGAAACCCAGCGACCCCAAGTTGCACCAGGCAGAACAGCCGAGCAGCTCAAAGTTTTCGAGAATGTTCCATGTCGACAAAACCTGAAACGCGTGCGCAATCCTCGAAATCGGCAACGAGACGATCAAAAGAGTGGTTTTGATGGCGAGGTATCGTGTCGAGTCGACATGAATGAACCCGCCACTCAAGGTTATACGCAACGCCGGAAACTATCCGAGGCGTCCTCTAAGCCGCAAGGCATATATTTGACGCCAGCACTCCCAACCGGCTTTCCGGTTGGGCTCCCTTCGGTACAGGAACAGGAACAGGAAGTGCATCAGACGATGGCGACCAGCAATGACCTGCAACTAACCAGACCACTGCCATTCTTTGCCCGGATTCGGCAAACTCCAAGCGCCGCGCCCAATCGCGAAGACCCATCATCGCAAGAAGGAGCATCATCAAGCTGGGATCACGAGAGTGAGCTCCTTTGGTCGCTCGAGACCGCAAGGAAGGAAGCGAAGAGCGCCTTCAATGCTGTCACTGCAAGACGAGCTGCCACAGCTGAGGAGAAATGGGATCGTATACTTCAAGAGGATGATGGTGAAGGCGACAGTCACGAGGAGGAGCAGGAAGACTCCCCCATTGCTCATCGCCCAACGACCAGTGGTTCGACTCGAAGTTTCATGTCAACGAAGACTCCCAGCTTCGCAACTGCGAATTGAAACTCTCAGAAAGCTTTACATGTTTGTCGTTAACACCTCCAGTTCTTAATGCGCAAGGAGTCTTTTCATGGCACTCGAGATGGATTTTGTGTGCGTGAAGTATGTTATAGTAGCTCCTGGGGATCACTCGCTCGCTGGGCGTGCTTCATCATCCTTCGCTGAGCTCAATGTAGGTCGTACCACGTCTCTTGATACGGGCGACCGTCCGCGCGGAGGATCACGCGTTGGTGACATATCTTCCCTTCCCACTTGACGCGAGGAAGGGACCTGGAAAGAAGCAGGAGCTGGTGCGACCATAGCCGCTCGCGACGGAGGCTCATTTGTCACGAAGCTTGTCTCTTCGAAAGATTCCTCCAAAGCGGCCATCATGATCGCGCCTGTGAGGTTCCCACCATCGATAGCACCACGTCTCCCATTTCGTAATCGCTGGTAATCGCGCAGTGGCGGGATCTTCTCAAGGAAGCGCAAGTTTGCCTTGATCACCATGGCGCGCTTGCGCACAGGCTCATCATCATCGTCAATAACGTCACGACACATGACCACGTCGTCGACACCGTCAGACATGCGTCTGTCGCCTTCATGGTCTTGCGATGTCGAACTGTCGGCTCGTCTCCGCTTCATCCCTTTCGCTCGTTTTGAATTCTCCAGCATTTGTTTTCGGACCTGCGCGTCGTTCATCTCTTCTTTTGTTTTCGGGAGAGGAACATCAAGGGTCACCCAAAAGCACAACATAAAACATGGGAAAAATGATGTCATTATTTAGAGGGTGTCACAATATACTGGGTGACTTTTTGGACAAAAATGAAGTGGACTGGCTGGTACACGCCTGACGCATGGATTTACAGCACTTGTAGTGCTTGCTACTTGTGACCGCAGATCTGGCAGGATGGCAGATTTGGTGGCATCCAATACTTGCAATTCTGGCAACGCAACAACGCAAAGTGGCCACCCGTGCGAGCCTTTTTCCCTTCCACACGCACAAGTTGGTCATCGTAGTGGCGCTGGTTTGAGGCCCAGGGCTGTGGGTACTTGGTGACCATCTCGTCCAGCCAGCGGCGACAAATGCGACGCACCTGGGCGACGACGTCGTCACAAACGGCTTTGCCGTCACAAGGGCCTTCAATGAGCGGCAAGATCTCTTTACAAAACAACGGGAAGTTGGCATTCCCACATCCAACGAGCCACTCAAAATCATCCAGACTAAAGTAGTAGCTCAAATACGACCGTGAGTTGGATCCGAGCGCCCAAAAGCAAATGGTGATCTCTTCAAACAGACGACCATCGCGGAAGCTGTTGTACCAGAGTTTGTTCATGAGATCCAGACGTGGCATCACGTAGTCGTGGATGTATTCTTGGTACTCGGCTCGGGTCTCGTTCTGCACTCGCATCGCATGAGATGTGGCTGACTTGTGGCCGCCTTGGCGTTCCGCCTGGAGGCAAGCCGATGTGATCTCGGCCGCCTTGACCGCGCCAAGCAGACCAACGTTGATGCCAGGCGAGATGAGTGGATTCGTAAAACCCGTCGCGTTGCCGACAGCAAACCATTTGTGGCCGGCGACGACTGGTCGCTTAAAGCTCAGTTGCTTGCGCACAAAGTACGTGCATCCGTTGTAGTACCCAGGCAGCACTTCGTACCGCTGGGTCATGAGTCGATCCAGCACGGGGTATTTCTTTTGAATGGACTTGAATCGATACTCCGAGTCGCCCATTGTCGCAGCATCCTCAGCGGCCGCACGTACAGGTTGTGGTGGTGGCGGCGGCGCGTCGTCACGGATCACCCACCCAATGGAGGTGATGAATTCAAACGGACAGCCAAACCGCCGTGAGAGTTCCATGGTGGATGGCAACGCTTCCACGGGCGTTTGCAGGAGCGACAGCTCAATCACATACTGAAGCATATCCATGAGGTTGGCGAGCGGTGCCTTGTGCCACGAGATGAGCTTGATGAACCATCCCCAGCCCTCAGGGAAGCAGATATGCTTGGTAGCCGCGTAGTCCCAGTCAACCAGTTCATCGGGCTCAGCTGCCACTGGTTCATACTCCAGCGGCTTGAAGTACGCCCACACCGAGTTTGTGTTCCAGCTGTCACCCAACTCTTTTTGGCCGACTTGTGAGGTCAAGCGGCACGCAAACCCAGACGCATCGCATACATACTGAGCCTCCACGGTCGGCGACACAGTGTCGTACCCTAGACTGCTGCTGATACATGCACCATTCAGCCGGATCTCGCGGATCTTGGACTCACTCATGGACACTCCATCCTCTGGAAGCTCAACATCATAGTCCACACCAACGCCATGGTATACTTGGACTCCAAGCTGTTGCGCCCACATCGTAAGAAACAAGTCCGACACGCGACGGTCCAGTTGGTAGCTCACGTCAAAGTTGCCAACATCTTGCGGCACGACCCGCGTGCCGGACTCGTCGACCCAGAGAAAGTCCAGTCCGTCTTTGACGCCAAACAAGCGCAGCAAGTACTCACTGCCTGCGACGTCCGTGTTGAGCCACCTCGTGAAGGAAGATAGCGTGGACTCGCCGATCTTGTATTGCGGCGACGCGCTCTTTTCAAAAACGGCAATGTCAAGATGGGGCATGATCTTCTTGAGGTGGATCGCATAG
>JAADWJ010000757.1:0-12478 GCA_023336165.1 Pythium monospermum | reverse complement strand
TCTCTCTCTCTCTCTCTCTCTCTCTCTCTCTCTCTCTCTCTTATACCTTCAATGTCAAGATCGACGGCGATATTGCCCTTGCTCGGACTCGCACGCTTGAATTCGGCTGCAAGCGCCATCTTGGACCAGCCAGCAGGCTGCACGCACGGCGTTGAGTAACGTTAGCGTCATCACGAACGCAAAACGATAGAGAAGCAAGAAAGAAAACAGATCCACACATACCGATGGCGCATTGAGTCGCTTCACGACATCTAGTGGTGGACCCCATTGAGACTCGATCTCTTCGATTTTAGCGCGCAAGACTTGTTCGTTGACTTGCTGCTTTGCCTGCGCGACGTCCAGGCGGCGCTGCGCGGTGATCTCGTCCAGAATACTCATTTTTGGGGCTGTGCTTTTCTGCTCTTGAAGAAGATGAAGAGCTCCCACACAAAAATTGTGTGATGCATAAATTGTGTTTGCACAAACCGGTATGAAACCGGTAGAAAACCAATATGCAACCGGTATTTCAATAGTATGCAAAAACAAGTCCAAAAATAATGAGAATTGTCATTTTCATTGCTGTTGTTTTGAGGGAGCATTTTAGGTCGACGGCGCTTGCAGGGTAGGAGCTGGAGTGATCTCATCGGCTTTGCGCTTGGCTGGCGTATGTGCATCTGGAGTAGTTGCCTCCGCCTTGGCTTTGGGTGGAACAGAAACTGTGTGTAGGCAAAAACGTTAGAGTTGAGCTCCTCACGATCCAGATAAGACACCAGTGTTATCACAACGTACTCTTGGTCATGTTTGCCTCCGTGCGGACCCACCCACAGTGGACAAAGAAATCATAGATCTGTCCGGTCTTGTTCACATCTTATACACGATGAAAAAGCAGATTAACATTCCAAATCTGCGACATGTGATGGAAAACATGAACCTCTCCAAAAACATACCAATCTTGACAATTTCTTTGGCAGTTTTCTCCGTGAGGTAGCCGAGACGGTAACATTCACGCACGAGCGCGTCCTTGATCACGAGATAGTGCTACATACAAAAAAATTAAAATATCAATATAATATTCGTACCTAAAAAAAAAAAAAAGCGCATGGCATCACGCGTCGTACCTTTGGCAGCAGTTTCAGTTTGATACACAGCTCCTTCTCGTTCGGCGAAAGCAAATGGGCACCTGGCGTGCCGTCAATCTCAAACGACGATGCTGTGGCCGAGCTGCCGTTCCCGCCACTTCCGCTGTTGTCACCACCACCAGTCGCAAGATTATTATTATTCGAGCTCACCGTGGCACGTGTCGTGCGGGAGCTGGCGTCTTCCAACGTGGCAGCCGCCACCGCGTCCGTCGTGTTGCCATTCGCATCGGCTGTGCGGCTGGCCATTCGATTTGCACGGTCTCGTCCGCCAGAGATCGGACGGCCCGATTCGTACAAGTACGAGGCACTGTCCCGTTGCCGTTGCATCGCTTGCTCCGTTTCTCTTTTTTTTTTTTCGACATCGTACAACTCGGCTTCGGCAAGCGTACGCACACCGTTTTTGCGGTACTCTTGCAGCAATAAGATTTGCTTGCGCAACCGCATCGCTGCGATCAGTCCATTCACAAACTCCTCATGTTCCTTGGGCGACTGGAATCGTGCAAAAGGCCGCATTTGTGCGATGATCTCTCGCTCATCTTTCGGTCGTCGCCGTTCCGATTGCTGGTGTTTTTTGTAATCCAAAAGCCCTCGTTCCACCACAAACTTTTTGCGGCGCTCGCGCTCGTCCAGCTTGGCGTTGTAGATCTCAATCACTTTGAGCTTCAGCTCTCGTTCCGTCGGGTGGTCCTCTTCGGAAAACTCCATATCGGCAAGAATCAGTTCAGCTTCGTTTTCGTATTCCACGTCAAAATCGCCACGCAAGGGCATGTACCCAGCGAGTTCACTGCCACTGGGTCGCTCAGAGGAGGCAGCGGCTGCTTCGGAGGCATTGACCATAGCCGCGACGGTTTCGTCTTTTTTCTTTTGGGCTTCCGCAGCGTCGCCATCGTGATCTTCACTGGTCATCTCCACATCGTCCGCATCGACTGGCTCGTCGATGAACTGGGGCAACAAGTCCTTGCGGTTCACGTACGCCTTCAAGTAATGGGTCTCGCATTTCTTTTCACTCTTGGTGCCAATATGTTCCGCGATATCTTTCCAATTGCCAAGACCAAACATTTCAATGCCTTCCAATAGCAGTAATTCTTCGCCCGCAGTCCACTCGCTGATGGAGGATGCCGATTCTTTCAACGCGGAAGCCGCCGCTGCTGCTGCGGCATCGCCACCAGCAGCAGAAGCTTCAGTAGACGGCGCGGTAGACGAGACAGTGAGGCCCACCGCCGTCTCTGTCGATGGTGTCGCAGACGCTGCCGTGTCAAGAAGAGGCGCGCCCTGTCCCCGCACAAGTGGGAACGCGAGGCAGTCCGAGACTTTATAGCTGTGGGTTTTCTTGTGGCCGCCCATTTCGATGCCCACGCCAAAGCATTCGACACAAAGCTCAATCAATGGGATACGAGTGTCAGGCGCCAAGCACTCGGCGCATGTCACGCGGATGTTGCGCGTCAGATCTTTTTGACAGTTGAGGCAAAACTTGGCCTTGACAAGCGCGACCGACTTGGTGGCGGTCGCGGCTGTTGCTGCTGCTGTTGCTGCAGCGGTAGCGTCGACGACAGGAGCAGTAACTGCATCCTTTGCGTTCTCATGCGACGCGGCACGCCGTGGTTTCGTGGTGGTTCCGGCCGCCGCGGCGGCGACCACGTCGTCCTTCTTCCCAGTGCCCGCCATATTTGTTTGGAGCTGTTCTCCAGTTTTTTCCGCAACAGAAATCGACAAAATAAGGATTTGGCCTAATTATAACGTTCAATTAGGCATATCGTACCTAATGAAATTATTGGATCCTCAATTTGTGTTAAACTAGGATCCCACAACACCAAAAATGGAGGGAAAGTTTGTTGCCTCGGTGATGTGAACAGCCACAAAACAAAATGCACAAGGCCAGTCTATTGACAATGATGCGCTCCATCTATAGATCTCTCTATCTCTATACACCCGCATGAACCAACCACCATCCGCAGCACCGCACTGGCTCTGCCGCTCTGACCATCTACTTGCCAAAACGCCTCGTGCGGCGACTAAACTCCAAAATGATCTTCTCATGGAGGTCTTCCCGCGTGACTTCGGGCCACATTTTGTCCAAGAAAATGAGTTCTGAGTACGCGATTTGGTAGAGCAAAAAGTTGCTGATGCGCTGCTCGCCAGAGGTGCGAACAAGAACGTCCGGATCAGGCAGCCCACTGGAAAAACAATAACATACAAACATACAGTCAGTAGGCAAAAACACTCTTATATCTTTCATGGTACTCGACGTACGCTGTGAGCAAATGGTTGCTGATGAAAGTTTCATCGATTTCGTCCACTGTGGCGGTGCCATTGGCGATTTCCGTGGCGATTCGACGACACGCGCCAACGATTTCATCGCGCGCGCCGTAGCTGACGCAAATATTGAGATTAAAGCCACCGCAGTGGCAAGTCTTGGCTTGGATTTCTTGGATGGCTTGCGCGACATCTTGTGGAAATTTGCGGCCGTCCGAGACAAGCACACGCACGCGGATGTTGCGCTGCAGCGCCTCGGGAACGATTTGATGCATAAACTGCTTAAACAACCCCATGAGCGCATCCACTTCGGCTTGCTCGCGGTCCCAGTTTTCTAAATTGGATACATTGCATTCGATGAGCGCACTGAGTGGGGGGGGGGGGATGATTTTGTTTTTGATTGTGGGACGTACCAGTGGAGAAGGCATAGACAGTGAGCGCTTGGACGCCTGCTTCGATGCACCAGTCCGTGAATGAAACGAGCGTCTTGCTGCCATCCGAATGGCCGCGCACACCAGCGCCATACGTGGCCCTGCCATAGCGTCGGTTGCCATCCATGATGACCGCGATATGTCGAGGAATCTGTCAAAGAAATCGTGAGCCTATAGATCTGAGATGCCATCCAGTTCCTCTCCTTGCGCTTTCCACGTACATTTGCACCTTGGAGTCGTTGCATATCCCCACCAACGGTTGCTGCAAGAGCTGGTTGAATGCCGACCCAATGCTTGGCCCATGCGAGGAGCTGCTCATAGAGTTTATCGGCTGCCCACCACACAACGCGTGGCATCGGGATGGAGATCTTGAACGTGACGCTCTTGTCATCCACGCCACTCATACCGGACACCATCGACATGCTCAAGAGCGTGAACAGGAACACCATGAGAAGCGGCATGCCGGCGAGCCACCAAATTTCAAAGCCATTGTGGAGCGATTGCTTCCACTCCACAAAGGCACGCTGGTCCATGCCGCCCAAGTGGGACAGCGTCTCCTTCCGCCCATAGGCTTCAAGAATGCTGCCACTGGCATTTTCATCCATCGCGGCCAGCGCCATCACCGAGAGCATCGTCGTCCGTGCGTCTGGGAATGAAGACAGGGACGCAGCTCTTTGTGATTGCCATTGGCGTCAGCCAACACAACCGACGGCCACGTGTGTTTGACGAGGACAAGTTTACACACGGTTTTGTACCAATCACAATGCAAGTAGGCTATATTTTAGCCAATTAACACCAGCTGTGTGACATCTCGATTAGTGGTCCGGTCTTTTATTTGAAGCCCAAATGCCTGTTGGCTGTCAATTGCGATTCGCAATTTGCGAATGAAAAAAACCCAAAAAAATCAAGTGTGCCAGATTGGATCAATATGCTGACGGCTTTCGCGCGGAGATGCATCGGCATCCGCCCACCATCAGCGGCGCTACTGCAGCGACCGTTTTGCGTATCCGTAACGACGGCCACGGCGCCAGAGCGGTCTGCGGTGCACCACAAGCGAGTGCGCCAGCATGTCAACCCGTTGGCGCTTCAATACCGCACGCCCATCATCGTGCCGGACTGGAACGAGACCTTTGCACATCCGGAGCGGCCCATCCACTTGGATATTGGCTGCGCGCGTGGCAAATATTTGAATCAAGTGGCTGAACAGTTTGCGGGGGAAATGAATTTCATTGGCGTCGAGATTCGGCAAAGCGTGCTGGACGAAGCGGCCGAAGAAGCGACGCAACGTGGGCTGAGCAACATCGCGTTTATTCACGCGAACATGAACGTCCAGCAAAAGCTTCTTCTCTCGTCGTTGCCCAGTGAAAGTGAAATTGCGAGTGTCTCGATCTTCCACCCAGACCCGTGGATGAAGAAACGCCACATCAAAAGGCGGCTCGTCACGCCCGAGTTTGTCGACGAACTCGCGCTTCTGTTGAAACCAAAGACGCCCATTTACGTGCAAACCGATGTCGAAGAGCTCTTCGAGTACATGGCCGAGGTCTTTGACGCGTCCAAACGGTACGAAATCGAACCACTCGCGCAGAACCCCTTTGCCGTGCCCACCGATAGAGAACTGTACGTGACCAAGCAAGACGGCGACATCTACCGCGTCAAGTTTATTGTAAAACCACAATAAAAAAAAACATAAATGCCTTTTTCCCCCAGTGTATATGGTATCAGTGTGCTTGCACTTTGTTCATCCATTGAAACTGGAACGTAAAATCGACGCCGCCGTGGGCGATGGGAAGTAAGAACGCGTAGGTGACCCACGTGAGCAGCCTCAACTGGATCATGGCCCTGTTATGTTCCAGCACAAACGCCAAATGGGAAAACACGGAATGGCGCAATCGCCGCTTTAACAAAACCCACAAAAACAAAAACGACAGAAATTGCAGCGCCGCAAAGAGAAACACTTTTTGGATCGCCCCATACATTTGGCCAATGTCTTTGTACTGCTCCATGTAGCCAAAGTACTTTTTCGCTGGCAGGTGGTACAGCACGACCGTGTGGACCATGGAGACAAGTGGGATCACGCACTTGACGTACTCGGCCAAGATGATGTACTCGCACGTGAAAAGCGTCTTGAGGATTTGCTGGACGAGCCGTTCTTGCGCCTCCGAGCTGACCATTTTGGGCGTATTTTCTGACGGAGACACGCTACAACTACCACTGCCGCTGGTAGTGGCAGTAGCAGTAATCCCAGTCTTCTGCAGACTCAATTTGTGGGACTCCAAAAGATCCGATCGGCCAAGCGCCTCGGCCATCTCACGGAGACCAGTGACCGCCGACATAGCGATACTAGACCGCTGGCCCGTCTGTCTGCATAGCCTCACAGCGATGGCCGTGAGCTGCTCGGTCTCAGTCTCGAACTTGTTCTTTTTCGGCAGCTGACTGAGAAGCCACTGGATATGTTTGCCTCTTGCCAACAAATCACGAACTGCGAGCAGCAGTTGCACGATGCCCAGCGCAAAAATCACAACTGTTGTCAGTGTGCTGGAGCCCGCGGTTTGCATACACGCGGACAAGTACAAGGTGTTGAAGAGGTCGACTGTAAAAATCATGAGTTCGGGTAACTCATCGTTTAATGGCAAATCGGCACAGGCATTAAAGATCAAATTCTTGACCACAAATTTAATGACCGACGGCATCACGACAAACAGTGCCTGTTGGGTATTGTCAAGCCCCACAAAAGCAGCGTTATACGCTGGGTAGGCCACGGAAAGAAACGACATGGCCGCCAAAATATGTCCATATACTCGCACTTTTTTGCGTAGCTTTGGCAGTGTCTTGCGCGTTTCTCGGCCAAGGATGAGCACCGTGAAGCCGAACAATGTGAGCGCAAACATGGGCGAGAAGATGACGCTCCCGAACGGGATAGGGAAGACCCAGAGTTCGGAGAGCATCATGGAGATACCAACGCTGGAGAGTGCCACAAACCACGAGATCGCGACGATTTTCCACTTGGAGATGGGCAGTTCGGGGACGATTTGGCTCAACTGGGCGATGAAGCTGAGCCCCATGACAAATATATGCAGCGCGAACCCGATCCAGTACCCGACGTTGGCTTGCCAGCCGGCATCGGGTGACTGTAAGGGTATACAGTGGAGCGCCAAGACCAACATGAGCGACGGAAGAGGCGTGAGAATCCAGACGGCCACGATGCGCCATCGGGGCGTGGCCATGATGTAGACATGAAGCGCCTGCAATCGCCCACCAGAGTATACGCCTCGTCGACTCACTTGAAGTTGCTGCCAATTGTGGTTGATGTATTGGCCACATGTGCGCCATGAACCGCTTTCTGGACGTGGTCGGAACTTGCGGTCGTGGTGGCGGCTGCTCGAAGACCCGGAGTGGAAGGATTGGATCGAAGTGCTTGACGTCGTTGGCCCAGCCGACACAGAGTTGGCGTGCCATGCAGCAACACGCGTCATGGAAGCGTTCGTGGCTGGTGCTGTGGGAAATGGAGTCGCTCGGAAAAAACGATTCGGCTTCACCATGCGTCCGCGTGTTTCTGAGACGAGTTTGGGAACGTTTTGGTCTACTATTTTAAAGCGTTATCTGCGTCAAAAATAGCACAGAATCGTGAAAATTTCCAAAGCGTTATGGCTCTGTGGGAACTCTCCACCAAATACACGACTTCATTTGTTGCCAATACCATTGTGAAAAGTAGTACTAGTGGTACCGGTAGTTCTCCGAAGGCACACACATCGGTAGTCGACACAAAGCCTAGGAACGCCTGGAATAAGATGGTAAAATACAAAATTCGTTCAGCAGACGACACCAGAGTCAAGAATGATTGTGACAACGCTACCCAAACAATTGGCATACGTTGCAGTGGCAGCTTTTGTACAAACTCTCGTGCCAAGTTGACGACTGCGTTCGATGTGTTTCCACATCAACGCGACAAAAAAACGGAACAGTGAGAAGTCACATCCCGCAAAATCTCAAAGCTTCCGTGTTAACTGGCGGACCGGCCGACTTCGACTGCTCTGCGCAGGAAACCATCTCGGATGGAACAACAACAACAACAACCTCCACCTCGTGAGCATGCCACGAAAAATGATGTGACCCATCTTCACGGCGCTGTCCACCAATGACACCCGTGCGCGAACAAAACATATACAGACAGATTCCGGAAGGCGACTCTCGCCCACAGAGATAGTACTCTTCGTCTCCATGTTTATAGCATCTCGTCGATTGCGAACAGGTTCGAACAAGTGTGTCATTTTCCGATTTTCCATTCTGTGGTGTCTTCTTGCACATAGCCGAGACAAAAATCGGTCAATATATCGAATATTTTATTCACTTGTTCGATTTGTTTATTCTTCCTCAAAAGTAATTCGACTCTCATAATATGCCGAGTGCCAAGCATGACGTCAACAAAATGATTTCGCCGCATTCACAAAGCAACGTTGTTTGCAGCGATGTATTATTATTGCGCCATTCTGGTGTCACGTCGGTGGCCGGTGCCCAATCCATTCAAATCGAAGCGTAAAGTCCACGCCTGCGTGTTTTACCATGGACAAAATGCAAAATGGCACCCACATGAACAGCCACCCTTGCACCATCTCCCACTGGGTGTCCAGTACAAACGCCAACACGTACAGACACGAGATTTTCTGAGTCTTGCCTTTCTGTTGTCTGGACACCATGGTGCCAAACGCGACGACCGAGGCAAATTGCAATGCTACAAGAAGCAAGACATTGCGCATGAACGCCACGACGCGTTCTTGGGTATCCATGGCCAGCATGACGCCGTAGTACTTTGCGTTGGGCAAGTGGAACAGCACCGCGATGTAAATGGCGTACACAAGAGGGATGACGCACTCGATGTATTCGACCAGCAAATGGTTTTCACAGGCATAAAGCGCTTGGCGGTAGTGAGACGATGGTCGCCCTTTGTGAGTCCCCTCTCTAGTCGTTGGCATATGCGGGCCAGTGACAGGAGAACTGGTGGTATTTTCATCTTGTTGTGGCCCTGGTGGTCGTGGCAGCGGCGGTTGAGGAGCGACTTGAGCCAAACCGATGAGCGCGGACAACGATGGCTGGCTACCACTACTTGTACCCGGTGCGATCACGCTTCGAATGCGGCGGTACGAGTACGCGAGCGGCACAAAGTCAAAGAGCACGACCACGCAGATCGTTTGAAGCGGCTGTGTCGCAGTTTGCATACACGTGGTGATGTACAGTGCGTGGGACAATTCGACTCCAAAATGGACAATCTCTGGAATGAATTGATCGTGGTGGATGGCACGGCAAAGCGTGGCGATATGTGCCTTGGTGAACAGTTTAAAGATGAACGGGACAATGACAAGCAGCGACTGGAATGTGTTTTTCTGGGTTTGAAAAAGCATACTGAACGCTGGGTACAGCAAGGTCAGTGAGTTGGTGATGGTGACGATCGTGATGGAGACCTTGAGCTGGCGCTGCCAGTCGGGGACCGATCGGAAGGGCTTGCCACCGATGAAGACACGGACACTAGCGAAGAGTAGCACCATGAACACCATGCTGGTCTGAGCTGTCGCGAAAGGAAGCGGGTAGACCCACAGCAACGTATACGCCGAGACAACAGCTGTATGTGCAATGCCCGTCGCGATTGCAGGCAGCACGAAGTGGCGTTGGGAGATGCGAAGCTCTGGGATGAAGCGCCGCGTGAGATTGCAAAAGCAAAAGCCAATGACAATGGTGGCAATGCACAGACGGATACACAAGTTGGCGCTACCAAAGTACCCGTCCGCGATGGGCGCGAGTGGGAGACACGCTTCCACGAGCAGCACAAAGATCAGCGATGGGAACGGAGTGAGAACGCACACGGTGATCGCTCGGGCGAGAGACGCGCGCTTTTGATACAGTTTGAACGCGTTGCATCGTTCAACTGAGTAGTGGCCGCTGTGGCTGATCTGTAGTGCGTTCCATGTACGGAGCAGGAACATTCGCTCGGCAAACAACTGCGGAATGGCCACCCACGGGCAGAGCTCGTGGTCACCAAGACAACTATGAATCCAGATGTAAAAATAGGTAACTACCGACACTTGGCGAAATGATGAAAAGTTAGTTTAGTATTCTTGCAGTATTCGGAGGCACCACCAACAAGCCAATGTTGTCGTAGAATTCGTCGAATATTGTACTGACTCAACAAAGAAGTGGAAGAACTACGCTGTTTCCACCAGTATTCAAACTAGTCTTGCAGTTGTTTCTTGTTTCTTGCAGTTGGTTCTTGTTCCAAGGTCCATGGTGGTAAACACCTCCCATTAGCATACAGAAATCAATTTGACACGCGACACAAGTAAAGTGCTGACGTCAATGCACCATGGCGGTCTCTCTCTCTGGAGCTTTTCGTTCATTTTTGAATCGCCAACAAATGTGCTATCAGACAAGCATGCTCTAATACAAACATGAACCACAAAACGACGAGCCTCATGTTGGACGGTTTCGAACCCACTCGAAGCGAAGCGTAAAGTCCATCCCTGCTTGTTCAATCGGCGATAAAATGCAGAAAGGCATCCACAAGAACAGCCACGCTTGAACCATCTCTTTCTGAGTCTCTAGCACGTACGCCAACACATGGAGACATGAGATGCTGTTGATACCCGGTAGCCGCCGCTTGCCTCGGCGCGAAAGCATGATCCCAAAAATCGCCATGGAGCCAAACTGTAGTGCGACAAGCACAACGATGTTTCCGAGAAAGTGCATCAGCTGAGCTTCCGTTTGAATTGACTTCATGAAGGCGTAGTACTTGGCGTTGGGCAAGTAGAACAGCACGGACGAGTAAACCACGTACAGCAGCGGGATCACACACTCGACGTATTCCACCAACAGGTGGTTTTCGCAGGCGTACAACGCTCGACGAAGACTCTGTGTCTGTGGACATGGTGGTGGATGCACACAGCTGACAACCGCCTGTGAAGTCGGTTCAGTTGGTGTGCATGGTACTGGCATGATTTGCACCAACCGTCTTACCACTGGTGGCGGAGTTTCAATATTCTCGATCATTTTCCCAATGGTTCGGTATGCGTGGGCAAGTGGAATGAAATCAAAGAAAAAAATCACCAGTGTCGTTTGAAGCTGTGCACTTGCGGTTTGAAGACACGTCGTCACATACAGAGCATGCGCGACTTCGACACCACAATGGACAACCTCTGGAATGAACTCGTCACACTGGAGAGCGCGGCAGAGCTTGGCAACGATGGCTTTGAAAAATTGCTTGAACAGGCTCGGTAGAAACACAATCACCATTTGCAAAGCGCCTTGTTGTGCACGGAACATCATTCCATACGCTGGGTAGATAAGAGTGAGCACGACGGTGATGGAGGCAATCGCCATCGACAGTAGAAGCTTTCTTTTCACATCGACGACATCTCGGAATGGCTTGGTGCCGAGGAATGCGACAAAGCTTGCCGCCATGATCGTGACGAATACGGTGCTTGTCTGTGCAGTACAAAATGGAAGCGGGTACACCCACAGATATGAGTAGCCAAATACAAAAGCTGTATGTCCGATGGCGGTCGCAATCGCAGGACGGACAAGTTGACGAGACGTGACTTGCATATCTGGAATGAAGCGGCGTACCAGTGTCATCATACTGAAGGCGATAACAAGTGCGCAAATGATCAGACGAATAAACCCCGTCGTGGTGTTGCGCAAGCCATAAGCAACAGGCTCAAGTGGGATCGCTTCGACAAGGATAACGAATGCGAGTGACGGAAGAGGCGTGGCGATACACACAGCAAACGCTCGTGCGCTTGAGGTGCGCTTCTGATACTCTTGCAATGCTGTCCACCGCGTCTTGGAGTAGCAGCCGCTGTGGCTGACCTGTAATGCGCTCCACACGCGTTGCACGAGCATTTGTCCAACAGAGGTCGGACGACAGAAAGCTGTGCCGGCAAAGGTAACTATCTGGGTGAGTGAGCGATAACTATAATACCTGGACCGGTACTGGAAGAATCTATTTAAAGGAAAGACGCAAGCCCACTCTATGATATTGTGCCTCCTTTGATGCGATGTCAAAATGCATTTACTGATAGTGAGATCGCCATGGAAATTCAAGCGCAACAGGCAGCAACACAGCATGGGGCTTGGGAATTCACGGTCAATGATGACAACCAAAACAAACTATCATTTATCAAAGGTCTTTTTGACGGGCAAATGGTTGACCTGTGCCAACGAACCACACCAAATATCGTATATGCAAGGGTACGACACAGCAGTTTTCATGATTTGATTACCATTTTATACAAAATGATCGTCAGCATCAATTTCTCCAGCCAGATACGCATCGCTTTGAAGAGCTATGTCGCCACAAGAACACCTCCACCACCGCAAGCATCACTACTACCACACCCTCCCACATCGCTTCGGCACATATCCCTTTGCGACCAAGCCCGCACCTCTGGATCGTGTGGCAAATGCCAGCCATTGATGGCTGTATACTTTGAAGTAACAGGCATATTGGCGACTCAAAAGGAACGAAAAGCTCCCCATCTAAGCCAAAGACCACTGTGTGGTGGACGCCAACGCGGATTATCACCAGCACAGTCGAAAGCGTCGCCGGCTTCCACAAAAACGACGAGCCCTCATGTTTGGCAGTGTTTTTTTTTGCTTGAAAGTGGAGTATATTGTGTTACATCTTACGTG
>JAADWJ010000756.1:0-12528 GCA_023336165.1 Pythium monospermum | reverse complement strand
GTTCAGGGCAGTACCTGTAATAACCCATGAAATGTACTGAGAACGGCACCGTTTATGCACATGTCAAAATTTTCCTTTTTGCTTGTGAATTTACGCCTCCCTCGTTGACTGATTGATCCGAACTACAGCAGGAATATCCACGAGCAAGTCGATACGGACACAGATTGGAGCGTAGCGAATCCATGCTTTCTCCAACCAACAGAATTCATTTTGTAAGTCAAATATAACGGCAACAACAAAAAACATTATTCGAGACTCTACGAACTTGCACGATTTTTTTTGCAATTGATGCCAGCTCGCCAACCCGTTTCAAGTTCTCCTCGACTTTGCCACTGTGGACTCAAGAGAGTGATTCCAATCCATGAGAGAGAATCAAAGTCGACAGCCTCTCAGTGGCCCCGCTCTTTGGCTCATTTGATTTTCTCGCTCGTTGTCACACAGTGTCTGGACCCGTCTTTCGGGGTACGACGAACATGGGTCGAAGAAAAGAGGGTGCGCGCATTGTCCCGACTCCGGCTCGTCAGCACCATGTGGCCATGGGTATATTTTTGGGCAGTGATAGGCTGTACAGGGGGTTCAAGACTCCATCTTCACACAAAATATCCATAAATCATCGCCTGATAAAACAAAAATCATTGGATACGGTATTCATAGTGCATCCCCTGTCTCGTCTTTATCCACTATCCAAAAACTGTAGATTGATTTACCAGCACGGTATCCGAAATGCAGCAGGAATATCCAGGTCACAAAATAAATCATCCGTTGAAAATCAGTCAAACGCCCTTTCTTTGTGTTTGTACATTGCGACAGTTGTCCGACTTCCTGATCGACTGTAACGCAGTCAACTGAATTTGTGGGGACCATGGGGCATGTTGCTGTGTGCACATTGCGTTGGTGGGACTTTGAAATTTACTGTGCAGCACTGCTGGACTGGAATGGCGGATCTCATGGATTGTTCACGTATGTTGTGTGGCTCTCGCTGGCTTCACTGACCAGGCACAGGCACAGCTTGTGTACCTCATGCGTTTCGTGTGTGGAACCCATAAATGACAGCTGGATTGTTCATGCAAGCGTCAGACACTGTCATTTGAATGGGTGCGTACCTTTGTACATTGGAGTGAAGCTGCTGGTCGTGATGGCAGTCACTTTCCAATTTGCTCTGCAGTACACAAACACGCAACACACAGTCAACACCCACACACGTGACAATGGCCTCTATGACGGGAAGCAATGATGCGACCACGCAGTGCTTGTACGCAAGCAAACCATGCACGAATACTCGCTCCACGAAGCCAGACGGCCAGCTTCATCGGCTTTGTCTCCACCATCGAAGCCGAGCCAACGCAGCACAGCGTCGATGGCATACACGACAGCGCCAGAGCGGCGGCGGCGGCGTCGACGTCCCAGCGAATGAACCACCGACTGTGTCCGTGCTGTCCAAGCGGCGCCTTCTATTCGAGTTGGCCTGCACCCCACCATCAAAGCGCAGCAGAGCCCATACAGTCAAGCAAGAAGGTGTTCCTGTTGCGACCGTCGAGACCGTCATACTGCCAGCGGTATCGCCAACACCAGTCGCCGATTTCAGCATCGAATCCATGAAACCGATCACCAACGAAGCGATTTGGGACCCAACAGGATCTTACGGCGAGGATCTGGACTTGGAGCTGCTCAGCGCGTTCTTGTTTGATGCTGGCGATATCACAAATCTGCCCGCGTTTAACACCATGGGCGGCTTTGCTGGCGAGCAAGACACCGATTGGAGCATAGCGAATCAGTGCTTTCTCCAACCAACAGAATTCGTTTTGTAAGTCAAATATACCAACAACAAAAAATGATCAATAAATCGAGACTCTACAAATTCGTTGTGGTGTGTGAATGGGGTTCTTTGCTATTACTGTACCGTAATTTAGATGGCAGGTCACCAAGCCGTTCTGTTCCATGCGCTTTCTCCTCCGCTTTGCGATGAACTCACTGAACTCAAGTACTGTGGCGGCACTGGTATGTGTGAATACCGGACTGTCATGTCTGACGGCTTCCTAGTCAGGCATTCATTGCACTGTACACCGTTCTTCCAAGTTCTTAATTTGATTACGACGATTTCTTTCCGTTTGCGGAGTCCAAGACGTCCAAGCCTCTATCTATTCTTCACACAAAATAAACAAAATAAATCACCTCGTGAAAAAAAAAATCACTTTACTGGACTGTCCATGTGCGGTAACACATACCACTGGTCCCGGTGCGTGTAACGCACACAATTGGACACGAAAGATTGGTTGAGTTGAATCAAAGGGTCAACAAATCCATTCTATCCTCCCCCTTGGATTTTTTAAGCAAGTTGAGTGGCTCTAGTAATAATAGCTTGCTTCCATCAACTCTATGCGCGTCCTTCTCGTACGTCTACGAACACTACCGTACAGTACAGTACAGCACACACACGGGGACGGCCACTTTGATGAATACTCGCTTCACTCTCCACGAAACCTAGTGGTCAGCTCTTCTGTCTTTGCCTCGCTCATCGAAACAAGCCCAGCGACGAATCTCATCAATGGCAGCGTCACAGCCAACCCCGAGTTGTAAGCAAGTGAGGCGCCATCTTGAGCCACGCCGTCAATCTATTTCAGCGTTTGGCCTCCAGAAGCGCAGTCGAACTCATGCACTCAAGCAAGGAGTCCTGGAAGTTCCTATCGCCAAGAGCGATGTGCTCCAAGCCAGATCGCTCATGGGCGGTTCACCGATTTATATCAGCTTCCAGTCAAGACCAGTCTTTTTATGCACCACATTGCGACGAGCCAACACAAAACGCACATAAACGGGGCGATATGTCTCAAAAGTGTCAATTGTGTTGGATACCTCCAGCACAATTGACATTTTGAAGATAACCAGCACCGCTTCTCGGTTTGCAGACGTGCTGGGAATTTTTTTGGTAGAATATAGTAGCCACTGCAGTGTAGAGCACTTGATCGGCGGAGGCAGAAGACTGGCTCTGGGCTGCCACGATCACCAAAAATGTGACTCCGATCACATTCGCATCCCGAGGCATGCGAGAGCTTACGGCGGTACCAAACAAGTGTGATCGTGGCATCCATGCTGGCTGTATTAATGCGTATATATGTCATACCTTGGGGAGTGGATGAATGGCTTTTGATGGCGGGCTCTCCACGTCGGGCAGGGTAGGGCAGGAAGCCTCTTTTGTACTTTGACCACATTGAAATCTGCGCAGCAGCGACAGCAGCAACACCATGGCTTCCATGGACACTCAGCCACGATGTCAATACCAGAGTGCGAATTGTGAAAGCGCTCCAGCGGTCAAAGACAATGGCACACTCCACCGGTTGTGCGCTTTCCATCGCGATAAGGCGAATGAAACCCAGCGGCGATGGCACGACAAGCACAAGAAAACACCACATCCACAAATCGCCAAGGCAGGTCGGCTCACCTCTTTTGAACGACGTGCCATTGCGCGTCTGCTTGCAGCGACACGAACCACAGACGCCACAATTACACCCACCACCGAAGAAGTTGCCAAGATCTGTCGAGAGCAGGAGCAGCGCCGTTGCCTTCAACGGCTGGCAGCTCACCAGGAAATCGATGGCTCGGATATCAGCACCAAGGAGTGCAAGACTGACGCGACCTTCAATCTGTCGGTTGGTGACCTGGCAGGCGAATTGAACGACGATGAAATCCAGGAGCTCATGGAGCATGTGCTGGAATATAACGAAGCGTCATTCGGTGCTGACGACGAGTTTATCCATCTGGTCGATGCGTGGTTTGAGTATCAGACCACGACACTGTCAACAACCACAAACAATTAAATTACTGTTCGATACGATCATTAATAATTGCCCCACTATTTGTTTGCCCCTCCCTTTCTATTTCTTTCTTGTCGATCTTGGTGCACAGATCCGAGCCAACCCAGATTTGTCGCGTTTTTCAATGGCTGACCAGCTCGGACTCGTACACTGCCTGGATCTCTGGATACATGGAACGTCGGTACACGTGGTGCCGCAAGAACTCAACATCCAACAACAACAAATTATCCGACCAAAAACGCATTTTTTGCCTTTTTCGTATTCCGAAAAACTTGCAAAGTACAATTTTTTAGCAGTATCAGCAACCCACCGGAGTCTATGGTCCAATCTTCTTCACTCATGGAGTAGCGACATCATGACCACTCGCTCTTTCAACAAAGAGTCTGACATGGAATCAAAACGCTTGTACAAAAAAATGCCAGCAATCTCGCCCCGCAAACGTTTCTCCGCCAGTCTCGTTTCTTGTCGTTGGTTGCGGGCGCTGTAGTCGATATTGCCTTGACGTAGTTCCTGCTGCTCCATCTCCCGAACAAAGCCTGCGCGCCAAACGCTCGCTTTCGCGTTGAGCACTTCCTGATGATCAAGGTCGCCGTGCTGCTGGGGAAGTACTTGGCCATGATGATCGATATCTTTTGAAACCGCAGGTGGTACGACGAGTCAGCAGCCGGCCACGGCAGGTATGAGCATCCGCAACCTTCCTTTTCTTGCTTTCTTTTCATCCACAGTTGACCAAGACATGCCAAGGCACTTGGCGAGAGTCGACCGTCTCCACCAGCTCAAACGATGGTCCCCATGTGTTTTTCTGGACGGGTTTGCTATCGTGTGGCTTTTCCAGCATCGCTGTTGGCAGCAACATGAAATAGGACGGCTCGTTGCCAGTGCAGTGGACGCGGTACAGGTACAGCGGCCGCCCTAGAATGTACAGCTGAAAGAGCACGATCGGGTCGGTCATCGCGGCGATATTCGTGAGTCGTACCATGGACCAAAGCGCCTTTGTACGACGGTGGATGTCGAAAATGGGCTCGTGTTTTGGGCAGCCTTGTGTGGCTCGCCAATGGAGAAACGAGACTTGATAGCCACAAACTGGACAGACCGCCTTGTCACGCGAAGTCGCGTCAAAGGAGGACACGGCTGGCACCGCGAAGATCGATTTCCATCGTGGGCCGCTTCGACTAGTCGCCACATGTCTTGCTGCTTTGTCTTGATGGGGGAAATCGTAAGACCAGACAGCTTCCAGCATCCACGTGGGCCAAATGGGGCCTGCACTATATGGTACATAGAAAGTGCGGCTAAGAAACAAATTGGTTTTTCGCCACGTGAGCATCGCGACGAGCCGCGCCGCGAGCGAGCCAACGACCAGTGCACATACCACAGCCAATGCGCTGCATTTGAGGTCGAAACGGAAGCCCAGGTTGTTCATGAAGAGGTAATTCGCGCGATCCCGCATGGTATTGACAGGCGCTTGGCGTGGGATCTCATGGAACGTGAGAATATCCGTGTCTCGCACACTGAGCAGACGTGCAAAGCCCAGCGTCGTGAGCCAGGACAAGATACCAATCCAGCCACTGCGAAAGCCCAGCAAGCCATTCGATCGCAATTTGTGAAGCGCATCCATGTGGCGGCTGCTCACCACCGCGTCGTACAGCTGGAGCAGAAGTTTCCACAAGAGCGCGATCATCCAGGTATTGCGCATTTGGATGGAGGTCTCCAGGATATAATTCAATGGACGGAATGTGTACAAGCCTCCAGTCGACGAGCCTTTGATTTCCACGACGGCGTGGACAAGACCCGAATCAAAGAAATGGGCCAGCGCGTACCCGAGAATCGGCAACCAGCTGCCGTACACGACGAAATGGCCCGGGATCTTCAACAAGGTGGTGGAGGTGGCACTCCATTTGGTTGAAAACGATGCATTTCGGTACTTTTGCTCGCGGCTTCGCGCAGTGTAGCACCCCCATACAAGCAACGAGATGCGTATCCACATATAACACTGTGAGAAACCACGCAGCAGCCACGTGTAGTTTGCCCAGTGGTTTGCATTGCTTTCCATCGTGTGGCGTTCGTATCGGTAGTCGTCCAAAAACACCGTGTGGCAATTCTCCAAGTCCTGGTCATCGTCTCGTGAACTTGAACACACTTGGCCACGGATCAACGTGGTGATTTCAAACATATCGAATCGAAATTTGGCACTTGGCAAAAACGGAGGGTCTTGTGGGTTGATGCCGTCGATTCCTCGAGTCGTGATCAGCGTCAAGTCCAGCTTGGCAGTCGGGTATCGACGCTGTAAGTCATTGAATCGGATCGCTATATGGTCCCAGATCGGGACGCGCCTCTTGCCTAAGGGTTGGATTGGATGGTCACAATGCCACGCGATCGGATGGGTGCAAATCGTCGGAACCGCGCCGCGGTGGATCTCGGAAGTACCCTGGAAAGAGTCACACAGATGCAGTGGGTCCAAGCCCTTGGAGGTGGCATTGGTTTTGGTCGAGGGAGTCGCAAAGTGGACGCGATGGGACCGCAGCTGGGCATTCTTGGCGATACTGCGGGTGATATACTGGTGCAGTCGGTCGATCCAGGCATTTGTGGTTATGAAACTATACGGACGAACTTCTGCACCATCGATTGTGGACTTGTGCTTGTGGTGGAACAAGTTGAGTTGGATCGCGGTAATGAGATCGTTGAGCATGTGGAAGACGGTCTCTATTTGCAGCGTTGAGGATTTGCAGGGCGCTTGGTAGAGAAGACACGGCGGGTACGACGACACGTTTAGCAGGCCAGCCAGTGCGCGTAGCGGGACCGACAGTGTATCGTACTTGTACCCCCATACATCGAGCGATTGAAGAGGCTTGCCATTGACCGAGCCGTGGATCTTGGTTTCTGTTGGATTCGCTGTAGTTGGAGCACTGGTGGCGTTGAAATGAGTGACGTGGTACTCGTACGGCCCAAACCGCGTCACAATATCCGGTGCGACTTGTGGGTAGTACTGGGTCAAGTCGAAGGCCAAGCCAGTGCGTGGGATATCGGTGACCATGAGAAACAGAGAAAATAGCGTGAGTACCGCACGCTTGATGGACACGCGGATACACGAATCGATATCAGACGACGGCACGCGCAAAGTCACGGCGGAAGTACCCGTTGTGAGAACGACGGCTTCATCCTCGTCGTGTGGTTGGGCGAGGTGGTGTCGACGCTCCATGTGTGGAGTGACACAGCGCGGTGATGCAGCAGGTGTGGAAAAAAAAAGCAAACTTGGCTTTGCCCAACCGAGCTGGGCATTTTTTTTTTGTGGTTTTCTTTGTGGAGTAATTATTTTTGGGGGGATAAAAGCTGCCACGAGCTATTCTGAGCTTCGACAGCACACCAAGGAGACTCAGCCATATCATCATCACTCATCGCTCAGGTATATCATCAGCTGCTGCCTATCCAACTGCAGGTCAAAAAAATGCCGACATCCGCCTCAAGTGATTCTACACCGGTATAGAGCTATTACGCTATTACTGTGTTGTCATGCCCTTCATGCATTTACACTGTGGAGTACCAGACCGGACAGATGGAGTGTCAAGCCCACACATCCACACTGGATTCCAGTTGCAACCGTTGCCCTCCCCGAAATACTTCTTCCTATAATATCCTGATAAAATCTAAAGTTTCGATATATCATCAATTTAACCCCTCAGACTTTAGACACCTTTGGAACTCAGTCGTCACGTAGATTTGTGAATCCAGAATGCACCGGCTATGTGCAATCTGTCAGTCTGGGGATCTCAAGTGTGTCCAGGATGCCAAGTGTCAACAGGACTAAGTCTTGGAAGAATCGGTGGATAAATTCAAGCGCTAGCATTCCAATACCTGTACATATTATGTGCTTGACCCACCGTATCCATACAAAGTGGCTTGATTCAAAATTTTGGTGTGGGCGGCTGGCATGGTTTGACATGTATGAGCGTGAAATGTTTCTCACCGTGTCCCTGAGCTCATTTCCAAATTTGCCTCCTCAAGAACATGAAGATGCGCACACGCAAAGCCACAATGGAGACGACGAGCGATTTACAATGCCTCTATAGCAGCAAGCGATGTTCCAATATCCGCGACTCCAAGTCCAACGGAGAGTTTCATCGGCTGTGCGTCGTCCACCGGGCACGCGCCAACGCGGCTCAGCGCCGCTGGCATGCAAGGCAGCGCGGTGATAGCTCCAGCGCCACCCTCACACATCCTGCTGGCCAATACAAAGTCCAAAGTACACCGTCATTTCGCCCCCAGTACATACGCCACGTCACGACACACCACAAACACTCACGCCACCACAACTCCCAGACGACCATCGAGACAGATACAGACAAAGCGCCCACACCCTTGCAAATGCCGCCTTTTCATCCATCTCCGATGAGTTGCGGATCGAGTCCCGGTACTGAACTGAGCGACGACGATATTGAGTTTCTAAGCGAGCTCATCCTGGAGCATGACCACATCCAACCTGCGCTTTCCATCGAGGTCGACGATCAACTGGCCCCATTGCAGGGGTCTTGAGGAGGTCAGGATAGCGTATCGTAGTCGATGGCTGAGTGGTACTGTACTGTAATTTGTACGGCTACATGTAGACCGCGTAATACAAGAATTTGTGTGAACGCTGTGTGTGTGCGTGCGTGACCAAGACTTGGCCATATTCTCCGCCCCACTTGATCTGATGGACTGGGCGTATTGGGTGGCAGATTCGGGTTATTAATCAATAAGGGTTGATTGAGATACTAACCTACAACATGACACCAAGCTGTGGGATATCACGTAAACACCGTCAACCGCTGTTGACGTTGACGGTGTTCACTCAGTAAACAATCGAAATATTCATCCATGTGATGTGTGATTTTGTTGAAACCTTGTGCTGAATATTTAAAATGGCTATAATACCTCATGTCATATCGTCCAGCTTCCGTTGAGGGAGCATGTACTCCCACGGATACAAGCTCGCGGTAGTCTCGTGGTCGGTCTCGCAAGCCAATTGCCAGTACTCGGCACTACTGTTGAGAAACGTGCTGGACTGGCACACAGGACTGCCGTACAGATAATAGTGGTTCCCTTTGGCGGCAGCCGCAAACGTCACGACCCAGTCTGTGTACCAAGTCGGAAGCTCGGTCAATGATTCGACATGTTCAGCCGCAATCGACTGAAATGTATCCAGATCAAAGGCCACTTGAGCTGGTAGCGCTTGGAGCTTTGTGCCTGAAAGCGTGAGTAGTTCCGTCCCTGGGAAACAATTCTCAGGCAGCGTCTCAATTGCGGAGCCGATGAAAGTCAACCACAGGATATTCAAGTCACACATGGAGCGAGGGATCTCGTGGAGAAATGGCATTCCTTCCAGGTTCACTAGGATCCATTTGTGAGTGGCCCACACGTCACCCAAGGTCTCTGGTAAGTGGGTCACGTTACTCTCCACGATCATCAAATGGGTCAGCTGGGTCGGTATCTTGTCGTGCAGGAGCCCGGCTGGGAAAGTGGTCCAGTTGGTTCGAATGAGGAACAAGTACCCAATATCTGGCTGCGTGGTTTCTTGGACAGCTGCTTCGATGGGCCAGTCAACAAGAGAGCAGTTGAAGAGCTCCAAGCCGATCACGTATGGGAATTCCGTCACGATTGGCGGCACGTGGAGAGCTGGACAGTGGAGAAACACAAGAATCCGCAGTGTGGGGCGATCCAGTCGATCCAATATAGCACTGATCTCACTTGGGGAGCCGCGGATACGGTGGGTATGGCAATTGAGGTTCATCACAGAGCAGGCAAAGCCCGTTGCGTACCAGGCACTCATATACAAACGGCAGCTGCTATCCCCCTGTTGTCTGCCATCCGAGGTCATGTGATGAGCCTGCAAGTGGGAGCCAAGCGTAGCGAACCCCCAAAGCACAAAGGCCATGTCGACAAGCCGCGCACGCCAGCTGGCCGTTGCCCGCCACGTTTTGCTCTCACGGGTTGGCGGTCGTGGCTCGCTTTCCTTGAGCGCCGGCCCACAAGGCAAAGAAGAAGTGACTGGCGACAGCGGCTGAGCCGCCAAGTTGTTCTTTTTGTGGTGGTTGTGGTTGATTGGTTGCGGGTGGACGCTTCGCGAAGGTGACTGACACCGCAGCACGTTCTTGACCATGCTCAACCCGCTCAAGACACTGAGTTGCGGTACAATCGTCGAGATATAATCTGCCATTGACGTGACCAACATTTGCCTTGCTTCCGAGATGGCGTTGACAAACCAGACATCGTCCATGATGTATTTGGCATCAAAATACCCGGTCTTCGTGTTGAAGGCCGTCGCGTACGGCAACACAATGGCAAGAGAGACCACGACCGTGCAAGTCACATCCAGTACTGCGTCCAGTACCAAATTGAGCAACCTTCGTGCCGCGACATGGTTGCGAAACGCGACGTGGACAAGCGGCGTGGAAATACAATTGAGAAAAATGGCACCCACTGCCAGCCGGTTGATTCCGACACGAGGCACCGAATGGCTCAGTTTGTAGGCTTGGTACGTTTGCAGCACGATCTGGATGGCTTCTTGGACGGTGAACGCCACTTCAAAGTACTCGCCTTGGAACCCAAAGTACCCTTTTGTGCCAAAATACACAAGCCATTTACTGGCCGCTTGAGCGTAGAGCTGCGTGGCTTGTTGTCGCATGGATACAAGCCATGAGCGTACCCCTGAGGTCTCTTGTGGGATGGCTGGATCATCATCAGCAGTGGCATCAAGACTGGTATGGAGAGATAACCGGCGAGCCTGGAAACTGTGCCACAACATGCCACAAATCGCGATTCCATGGCCCAACATGACCATGAAGAAGCTCCACGCTGTGAGATCCAAGAAGCCATTGGACAGCTGAAGCGACACGACGTTGTCGGCGATATCGGTGCGCAAATACGTGGCCAACTTGACAACCGACCCGGCAAAACCGCCGACGACCACGTGGGTCGCAAACACAAACCACCAGCAAAGGTAAAAAGCCCACGGGGTCAAGTAGACTTTGTACTGAGCTTCGTACTGGCCGACGGTCTCTGAGTTTCCTTGGTTCATGGTGGTTCAGAGCCACCAAGTCGTTCATTCCTGGAATATATGGGAGTGATAGCGCGTCGGTTTTTGTCGGTGGCGGATCCGGATGGATCCGGATGTGACCACTCCGCGAATATGTAGAAACGAACAAAGGTAACGGACAACGGACAGACAGTCCGCTATTGTGGTGTTGTATGGTGTTCCACTGATGACTCGATGGCAGATAGCTCAGAAATAGATGGACGTCATTCTATGTACGGGATGTCGCCCCCAAAATAGGTTGTTCAGAGAGCAACCTCATGGTGTTTTGAGTGTATCCGAGTCGCGGACCGACCGCAACGCAAGGCGTACCGTTCCTTATCAGGCACGTGCCTCCATGGAGCGCACGCGCTCAAGCCACCACGATGATCAAGAAGCCATCACCGTCGATGATGGGACTTTATACCGCGTCCAAGTTCGGCAATTTGACATTGATTCTTGCATCCAAGTGTCGATTTGGCGTGGGTTGCTCACGGTTTTTAGCCTGCTTCTTGTGGTCACTGACGTCCCACGCACGGGGTTGGTTTTCAGCCTGAAAGACTACTACCCACAGGTCAATTTGGACACGGTGATGCGGTGGGGGCCGTACGAGTACCACGTCGCACATGTCAATACCACGCCATCTTTCCACGGTGCTGCGAATGGCGCACCACTGCTTGAAGCTGATGTATGGGTGTACAAATACGATACGCTGTCGATCCCATTGCGTGCGTTCGCTGCCCACTTGAACGTATCATCCTATCCGCCGTGTGTGCTCTATAAAGCACCGTGTGGGTCGTACAAGCTTCCACTCGCGACGGTCTTTCACATGCTCGATGGACTCGTGACGTCCATCAAGACAAAAGTCTTTCCGGATTCCGCGACGCCACCGCATCGCAGCAAACCGTACATTTTTGCCACAAGGAACACCTGGATCGATCGCCTCCACCACTACCTTTTCCGTTTGGTCTCCAAGAATCTTCAGACCCGCTTGCACCGCATCCACTACTATGCGCCGTCAGCCATCAACGCAACCAGTGGTCTCACTGTTTGCGGACCCCTGCAACCAGAAGTCACGAGGCCGATCATTTGCGACCACGCAGCCAAGTGGAGATGTGACCATCCGATCCACCCACTAGGCAAGAGACAAATCGCGATCTGGGACCACATGGCGATTCGATACAAGGACTTGCAGCGCCGATACGCTGACGCCACGCTAGAAATGGTGCTTTTCATCACACGATTTGTCGATGGCACCCACTTGGGTGACCCGCAAGTCGTGCCGAATGGCCAGTATACATCGGAAAACTTGGAAATCACTTCGTTGATCCGTGGCCAAAAATGCGACGCCGACAATACAAACTGTCGCACAGTTTTCGTGGATGATTACCGGTACGAGCGAGGCCTGGTCAGGATGAACGGGACCCGCTGGCAGGCATACACGTGGGTTTTGCGAGGCGCCTCGCAGGCGTACATGTGGCTGCGTGTGGCTCTGCTCACGTGGGGCTGTTACACAGCGACCGCCAGCGAGCCAAATGTTGGGATGTGCACCGTCGTTGTACAGTAGTTGCTGTGTCGTCATCAACCCATATGGTTGGACACTGACAGGCAAGAGACATGGCGAGAGACGGATGATATGGTGAGTGCATGTGCGAGCTTCTAGAATGTGCAAGATGG
>JAADWJ010000755.1:0-12534 GCA_023336165.1 Pythium monospermum | reverse complement strand
GACCATCACCCTTGATGTTGAGCCGTCGGACTCGATCGACAACGTCAAGCAGAAGATCCAGGACAAGGAAGGCATCCCGCCAGATCAGCAGCGTTTGATCTTTGCTGGCAAGCAGCTTGAAGATGGCCGCACTCTTTCGGACTACAACATCCAAAAGGAGTCGACTTTGCACTTGGTGCTCCGCCTGCGTGGTGGTATGCAGATCTTCGTCAAGACCCTCACTGGCAAGACCATCACGCTGGACGTCGAGCCTTCGGACTCGATCGACAACGTGAAGCAGAAGATCCAGGACAAGGAAGGCATCCCGCCAGATCAGCAGCGTTTGATTTTCGCTGGCAAGCAGCTTGAAGATGGCCGCACTCTGTCGGACTACAACATCCAGAAGGAGTCGACTTTGCACTTGGTGCTCCGCCTTCGTGGTGGAAACTAAGCTGCTCTGGGCGCTTTCGGTCACTTAGATGAGCCGATATTAATTCATTAATGTACCTGTCTTGAATTTGTTTATCCTTTGTGTTTTTGTTGCATGCATCATCATCGTTTCGTTTCCAGTTTGTCGTCACTTGAATATCCATACACCAGCACTAAGGTTCCAACACTCCACGGAAATGAGCGCAGCGTCGGTGTCGTCTTTCTGTTTTGTTTGTTGTTTTTGCTGGGGTTTTGTAGGCGTTGGTTATTGTTGGTGCGTTGGTTGTTGGTGTGTTGGTTGTTGGCGTCTTATTTGTTGCCAACAACCTTTTGTCTGGGTCCTGGTCGTGCTTGGAATCAGTTCTGAGCCCGAAGAAACCGCTCGCGCTGGTTTGGTGTGCTGGAGTAACCGCCTTCAATGGGGCATTGGCATACACAATAAGTACCCCACTTGCTGTCTCTGTCTCTTGCTGGTACTATTTCCTTTTCATGATGGCGTCCCCCGCGCGCAGCGATGTCGACGAGCTCACGGAGAAAGAATGGCGCGAGATGCGGCGCCGCATGCCGTCGCTCCAGTTTGAGCCCGTGCCCGAGACGCCCGAGCTTCTTCCAAGGTCGTGCTACGGAAATGACGACACTGCCACCACCACTAGCACTGGCGACGTCGACAGTGACGCTGCCACTCCTGTGAGTGAGCCATCGTCCGAGAGGCCAGTGGCCTCTTCCATCGCTGCAGTCGATGATAGTGTAGCCACCACTGAGGAGGGCGTGGAGGCAGCACTGGCCTGGCCAGTATCAACCGAGTGCACAGCCACTGGCACTACGGCCAATACAAGCCGCACACCAGCCAAGGCGGCTGCTCTCTCTGTCTTCAAGCAGCCCAAGTCCGCAACTGCGAAGCGCACAGTCGCGTCCCCAATAAAAAAGCCTCGGCGACGAGCCAGCGGCTCGGAGACACCAGCAGAACCGACTGTCACCAAGCCGCCTCTTGACCTCGCCGACTTGGAGACGACGATCACGGCCGCGCAGAGCCAACTACGTGGCGTGCTCTTGTCCGCCGTAGAAGAAATCACCTCGCGCGCGACTCGCGAGGCTGTGCTGGATCGTCGCAAACTGGAAGCTGCCCATGCGAATCAGATCGCGCTATTGCAAAGCCAGATTAAAGAGCTCCAAATCAACGCACAGACAAACGAACAACGCTTACATGGTGACGCACAGCTGCTGGAACGAGTGACCCGCTTGATGATGAAGTGGAAGCAACGCGAGGTTTGTTTTGTGTTTTTGGCATGATCCCTTTTTATGTACAATATGACATCTCATGAGCAAATTACATATGTTTATAGCAACAAGTCTGGCGGCATCCACGCTCACTGCATGGCTGTTTCCAGGCCTGGAAGCTTCGATACCAGCGCAAAAAGCAAAAGCATACCCAGGAGGACTTGGCCAGCCATTTTTTACACAAGCAGAGGCAGCAAATCTTGCTGCAACAATGGAAATTGATGACCCAACAAACATCGTGGGAAAAGAAACTCCATTCACTGGAAGAAACGCATCGCGTGGCACTCGAGTCAATTGCTGCACAGCACACGACGCAAATGGAAGTGTTGCAGCAAGAACTGGAAATCGCCAGACAAAATACGACAGTCGCGGAGCAAGCACGGCAACAATTAGAAGGCGACTTGCGGCAAGTGTTTTTGCGTGGTGTCTCAGCCATGAACATTGAAGCGCTGACGTTGTTCAAGGCCAACCATCCTATCGCGCGGCAAGTGCAGCAAGTGCAGGGCCAAGAGCACCCGCGCTTAGGCGGGCGTGGTCCGAGTCATCCGGCAGAACCCACAGACCACTCGATGACGATGATTACGGCGCCGCCGAGTACGGGTGGAGGTGAAAGCTCCGAGGAACTGCCATCTGAGGAGCGGATGATCCCGATAAAGCAGCCCACTGCACCGATGGTGATGGTAGACGACCCACGCGTCTCTCTACAGTCACTTCTCGGCCCACAAGTGCCACGGATGCCGTCATCGGCGATCGCGAACCGTATGCTCAAGAACGCCGGCACAGATGAAACTCTACAGCTTCATCATGTACAAAATGCTGCGCTGCCTCCTCCTCCAACGGCGATCGCCCACGGGTTGAGAAGTGCAGAGTTGGTGGAAGCCCACCAACGGTTTCTCCACGCGACAGAGACGAAAACTCGCCAAGACCGGCCACAGTTGTCAGGCGCCTCGCAAAACAAAAATCAGGCAGCGTCTTCCTCCGCTTCACTGAGAAGTGTTTCGCCTGCCAAGCAGCGCGCAAACGTTCAAAGTTCGACCCAGTTCCACGTAGAGATGGAATACTTGCGCAGTTCGGTCTCCACAGCGGCTATGAATGGCGCTCGCTTCGGAACCAGCACCACCACAACCAGCAGCAATGGGCCGAGTCGCAGCGGCCACCACGGAGGAGGAGTGTCTCTTGGCGTCCGCCCATCCACACTCTCCACTACCAGTAGTTCGCGACGCTTTTCGTCCTCCTCCTCTTTATCATCTACATCCTCGGTCGCCTCCAAGAGCAAGTACCGGTCCCCATAAACTCCCCGCGTCGTGTTCAACAGTAAATGGATGTACTTTCTTATATTGGGTCATTTTTGTACCCATGTGTGTCAGAGTGATGGTCTGCAAAAGTTTATTTGAGACCAAACCGTCTTGAACCTATTTTTGAGCTGCCTACTTGGAGACCTGTTGGTCGTCAATGGCGTGATGGGAGAAAGTTGGACTAGACTCGTTTTGCTTGTGGGTGTGCCACTACTGGTAGCCGTCCACTATGAGTCGCCCCATGTCCGCGCGGGCGAGGTTGGCGTCGCCAGCGCTGCCAACTCCACGACACCAAGACGGCGGCGATGGCGCTGGCGTGGCTGCCACTGGAACTAGTAGAGCTATCGTCAATGAGCTGCCTGACTACCACACTAGTAATGAAGAGGAAGTGTCCTATATCGATGAAGACGAGGACGAAGAAGATGATGTACGTTTACTTGGTTGCTGCTGACTGGGCAGGCTCCTGTCTCACCTCACGCATTCTCTGTGCTGGTAGATTGATCTGGACTCGTACGAAGCGTACCTCGCCGAGATCAAAAGGTGTACTGGTACTTGCACCAATTATCCGTCGATATATTCTTGAGGCAGTTGTGCTCACACAAAAACCAAAAAAAAATGCCTTGTTTGTCGCCCACTAGAAAAGCGGATTTGCGTCCACAATCCGCTCGCGCACTGCGTCCGTACCCATCCGAATCGCCCCAGTTTTACATGGTCAACGCCACCAACCCGGTCGCGCCCATCCACACCAGTGCTGCAGCAGACCTCGGTGGGCCAACACGGCCTGGTGCGCGTCCCATGAGCGCTCGCCCACGGCTAGCCAACTCGAGTACAGCCACTCAACTTCTGACGCCACGCGCGCCACAAACCGCCAAGCCACCGTCCGTCGCGGGCGCGGGCATGCGACGCAAGCGCCAGGGTGAAATGGCTGGCGTAAGCACAGGCGCAGGAGGAGACAATGCCGTCAGCGCTCGTATCCGCGCCGTGTACAGCGACGTCGGTCGTACAGCTCCCTCACCTTCTTCTGCCAAGCACCATCCGATGGCCAGCGCATCCCATACAGCCACGTCTGTGCTCCACCAGAGTCGACTGAGCGGCGCCTTCCAGCAGGCCGAGCTGCAACACGAGCGCGACAGGCTAGCCGACGTCATCGCCGACTTGCGCGTCGTCGTGCAGCACGAGCAGACCCAGCGGCTCAAGGCCATGGCGCGAGTGCGGCGCCTGGAAGAGATCGTGTCCATGAAGGACAAGAAAATTGAATCGCTGCTGGCCGCCAGCCAGATGATGGCATCGTCCTCCTCTTTTTCTTTTGGGGACCTCCACAACCACAACGGAGGAGGCGGCGGGAGCGGAGGTCTTCAGCAACGGGAAGTGGCTCACAAAGAGCGGCTCCACCACGCAGTGATGCAGAAACTGCGCCATAAACTGGCCCAGCAAAGCCAGCTCTTAGCCGCCTATGAAGAGTCCATGCACGCGATCCGCAGCAGCGTCAAGAGCACCAATGTGATGGAGATGGAGGAGGCCTACGCACAACTGTGCGTGGAGAACACGCGGCTCACGGCAATGCTCACGAGCCAACAAGCGGAGCTGGACCGCCAGAGGAGCCTCGTGGCGGACGTAACGGCTCGCGATGCCCACTGGCAGTCGCAAGTAGTATGGTTCCAGAATGAACTGCGGAACCGTTCCCACGAGAACACGAAACTGGAACAAGATATTTTTTGCCTGCGTGTCACGGCGGAGCAATTGGAACAAAAATTGGCACGAGAACACAAAAAGAGAGCGTACGACCAAGTCGTGGCGACGGCATCATCGTCGTCACCATCACCATCTCCAAGGGGGAGAACAAATGTTACGGCTAACAAAAGTCCCCAGCGAGGAGGAGGAGGAGGAGGATCAGTTCCGTCGCTTTCTTGCAGTTCACTGCCAGGTGGCAACAACGCAAGTTCGTTAGCGGAGGCCTTGGCGGAGATGAAGACACTGCGAGCGGAGAACAAAGCAGCGATCGTCCCCACTACGCCGCCGACGTCTACTTCCACTGCGCCGAACCGCGGTCGACGGCCAACGCCTATGCACAGAGCGATCGATTCTCCTCCCCTTGAAGAAGGAGGAGAGGAGTCGTGTTCCTCCTCCTCTCCCGTGATCCCCCGCATGTCGACGGGAACTTTGACGGAGGAGATAACAGGAGGACTAGTGGAGGGGATCATGACAGTAAAGGGACCAACCAGCTTGATGAAGAAAGCAGATACTCCAAGGGGGAAGGAAGGGGTGGAGAAAAAGCATGTGCGATGGCGGACGGAGGTTGAAGCAGAAGGGGAGAACGAGGAGGGTGGAGATTCGGATGCGTTGCTTGACGCGGCAGAGCAACCCAAGGAGAGAGAGGATCCCAAGACGCCTCTCAAGAATATGGAGGATGAAGACAGTGATGGCGGTGGCGTGGTACGAATACAACACGTTTCAGTGGAGCAAGTAACAAAGAAAGACGAGGATAGATCACTCTCAAGTGGAGGAGCAAGGGAGGAGGAGAAGCATGACACGGAGCTGGAAGAGGGGTTGATTTTACCCTCCAAGAACTCCAATCAACCCGTGGGCGAAGACCGAGACGAGGAGGATCGAGAGGAGGAGAATGTGGAGGAAGAAGAGGAGGGGGAGGAAGAGGCGAAGGGGGGAGAAGGGGCGGTGGAAGAGGAGCAAGAGGATGAAGAGGAACATGGAGATAAGAACCCAGTCCCTCCCGTCCGCCTCCGACCGAAAGAGCATGAAGTGCATTATGATGACGACTTTGTGGAAAATATGGAGAACGAATAATAAATGTTCTCGCACTCCAACAATAAAATAAAGAAAATGTATAATAATAAAAAAAATGACACCAACTTTTCGATATTGTACCGTTACACCAGGAATAAAAAACAAAGGAACCTTTCACTGCCGTCGGCTAGTCGCTTTCTTCTTGTGGACATGCACAGGAGCCACAAACTCCAACTTGGCGTCCAGCGCCGACGCGCGTTGCCGCTGGCTTGTCCCGGCGGCGCTGGTGGAGTCTGCTGAAGTCGGCTCACAACGTGAGAAAAGTTTTTTGAAAAACCCACTCGCACGTCGTGTGGTGTCGCCGCCACCAACAGTTTGCGTTGGTTCCAACGTTTCTTCTTGTTGGTTTCCATTTTCGTTGGCGAGTTGGCGTTCTGCGTTGCCTTGGATATAATCCAGATATAATTCGCGCTCGTCGGAATTGAGCAGCGCGGTATAGTACGCAAACAAATCGTCACATCGTGCACGGGATTTGTCGTCGCTTTCTGCATGGCGCGGTTGAAGCTTGACCAGCAAGGCATGCGACGTTGGGAATGGCAAGATCTTGGGCAAGCCATCGCCGTCTATCCCAGTAAATGGCATCGGGATCGACGCCGTACGCCGCCTTGATGCGGACGAGGACGAGGATCCTGACGACGCCGACGTCACGCTGTACATACTCTCTCTCGACGAAGCATGCGCTGTCTTCAATGGCGCATGCTTGGCGTTGAAGATCGTTTCAAATGCGCCGTGGAGCCGTAAGAGAGCCTTAAACGTGCCGCTGAAACCGAGCCGCGTGTGGCTTTCACGCCGTGGGCCGACGATCAACTCGACATAGTATCGCACGCGCGTATTGCTCTTCTTGCCGCTCTTTTTGACATCAGTGATATGGCGTTCTTCTTTGTGCGCGGTGACATCAACACTGACGATTGTCGCTGGGATGCGTTCGAAAGTTGGATTTGTTGGCGCCATACTTGTTGTGTTGGTTTTGGTTTTGTTGGTGTGTTGGTGTTCTTGGTGTTCTTGGTGTCGTTGGTGTTGTTGGTTGGTCAAGAAAATGGACTGGGCGATTCGGCACTCGAATGTGGTGACGGTGGGTCGAACTCTTCTGAGATGTGGTCGACTCCTGTTGTTGTTGTGGAGAAAACATGCACTCGTTTTTTCCACCAGCTTGCGGACAGGAAGAGTTCTCTCAACGACGGTGATTGGCCATAAATCTGTCGAATCTGAATCGAAATTTTGAGGATGGAAGCAATTCTATTCTGAGACAAGTCCGTCCCACTGGTATTTTACCGTAAACAACCCACCATCATTCTCTAAGAATCAGAACTGAGTTTGGCACGGTAGCAAAAATCAATCATCGCTCTCCTCAGCTTCCTCGTTGTCCTCTTCCTCTCCATGCTCATGAGCTGGAATGACATCAACCTGCAGTATGTGCACATAATACATAAGTCAAAAACAAGTTCACTTCCCTCATCATCAACAGAGGTGCATGAACGTACCAGCCAGTGGCTCAACTTGTCGACGCATTTGAGCAACACCTCGTCACCTTTCATGAGCGACTTGTCCACAACTAATGGCTTGGTGCTTTGCGATGGCGGCTTTAAAAACCCACTCGAGGTGACCGTCGAATCTGTAGCTTTCACTTGTCCGCTACCACCTCCAGAAGCAGCTGGTGTAGTCGCTTGGAGATCGTCCACGACATTGGTCGACAAATCCACCTTCTTCATCTGCTGTTCGTAGATCATCCGCTCCATCGTGCCCGTGCTCACGAGACGGTAGACATGCACATCCTTGGACTGACCGATACGATGGGAACGACACATCGACTAGAGAAAAAAACCAACAAAAAACCAACAAACAAACAAAACACCAACGAATTAGAATCCAACGATCACAAACACCAACAAAAATCCCGATATCTGCGACATGTGAAAAATAGAACCAACACATACCTGATGATCATTTGACGGGTTCCAGCTCACATCAAAAAGCACAAGCCGATTCCCAGCATGTAAATTGATTCCTTCCGCACCGGCACGTGTCGATACAAGCAGCAACTGGACAGTGCTACCGGACGAGCTGAACGCCTGGATATACTCCATCCGCTTGGCGCCAGTCGTACTGCCATCGATCTGTAAAAACCACTGGCCCTGGATCTTACTGTCGGCCTCGTAGCTGCTGGTCGTGGTCGTCCTGGAAGTGGTCGTAGTCGTGGTCTTTTTGCGTAGAATGCCCGCTGGATCACGACGCGACGGCAACGCTGCGGCCTTGCGACGTCCACCAGCTACTGCCTTTGTCTTGGTGTTTGTATTGGTCTTCTGCCCATCACCATCCACGGCCAGTTGAGGGTTGAACGAACTCGCTCGTAAAAAATCCGTTATCACTTTCAACGTCGGCACGCTTTGCGAAAACACGACCACTTTGTCGCCCAGCGCAAAGCTTTCTTGGATGATTTCCATGAGCACGGCCATCTTGCCACTGTTCTCCAAGACCATGGTCTTGTACTCCTCCTCCTGGAGTGGTGGTACTGGTGCTGGGCCGGGAGCCAAAGCAGGCGAAGACCGAGGCAGTTTGCGACGCCGAGAGCCGCCGTCGCTTCCTGTGTCCGCCCGTGGTGAGCTCTCGGAACCGAAAATCGTTTGGCGCGCCCATTCGTATGATTTTTGCCTGTCCAGCACTTTTTGACGGCGTTTGCGGGTCTGTTCCAGCGCAAGTTGGCGCTTTTCCAGCACTTTTTCTTCCGATTCCCAGCCCCAGCCAGCGTCCAGATCCACTATTGGAGAGGAGCCGCCATCCAGGTCATTTTCGTCATTGATATCGTCATTTTCATCCGGTGACAGCTTGTGGTAAATGATATCTGGATGGTTCATCACCTGCAAAAGCGCCGAGTACGCAGTCAATAAATCCGCACTCGTGGCATCCCCATAATAATCCAAAAACGAATTATACAATTGTAATTGCAATTTGGACAATTTGCAATACAAAATCCATTCGTTTTTCGGTGGTAATTGCTTTTTTAAAAGCTTTTTGCCACGTCGTAAAACGACTTTTTTCAATAAATGGATCAATTCTTTGGATTTGGACAAGTCCCCATCGACAATGGGGCGTTCGTATTTGGCTCGAAATTCATCGTACGAGCCAAGGAACCCATTGCGTGCAAAATTGACCATACACCAATACTCAGAAAGCGAGTTTTGCACCGGGTAGCCCGTGAGCACGACGCGGCGCTTGGACTGGATCTTGGCGACGCTTTGGCACAGCAACGACAATGGGTCTTTCAAGCGGTGGCCTTCGTCCAGCACCACCAAGTCCGCGCCTGGATCACAAAGCAATTTGAAGAATTCGCGAGCGGATTTCTGGATTTTTGTACTTGCCGAGTTGGTGATTTCCATCGTGGATGTGGAGACCCGTGTACAGACTTGAAGATGGCTTGTCGGGTCTTTGTCCAGCGACGAGACGGACATCGTTGGGTTGAGCAAGCTGCGGTACATTTCGTACCCCATGAGCAGCACGCCGCCGTCTTTTTTCCATTTTTGGAGCACCCGTTGCCGCGCGCTTGTGGTGCCTTTGCCAGCGGTGGCATCAAAGGCCAACACGGGACAGCGCGCCAATGACTCGGGGGAAAGCCATTTCTTGAATTCGTTTTGCCAGTTGGGGATACAAATCGCCGGACAAAGCACCAAGATGGTGGTCGGTGGCGGCGGTGGTGGAGTTACAGCTCCAGTCTTTTTTTCCTTCGTGGCTGTGGAAGCAGAAGCAGAAGCAGCCAGCAAGCGGTCGGTGAGAAACGAGTAAATCACGGCGATCACTTGCATGGTCTTGCCGAGCCCCATGTAATCGGCGAGGATGCAGCCTTGGTTGGCCATCGCGTTTTCGTACATGAACCGCACACCCGCGATTTGGTGTGGACGCATGTGGCGCTTGAGCTCACGCGCGATCCAAATATCCTGGTGCTCAGTCTCTGGCTCTGTCTCTGTCTCTGTATTTGGCGCTGTCTCCACCTTTGGCGCTGGACGGTTTGGCTGTGGGAAAGGCAATCGCACACGGCCAGCGGCATCTTGTTCGTCCATCGCGGCGTGGTCGTCGTCGCTGGTGGAGCAAGACCCACCATGGCCATGGTGGTCCAGTGGACTCGCGGCTTCGATGCTGGTCGTTTCATCGTCGCCGTAGCTTTCGTCCTCTTCCGCGGGGCAAATGCACGGAAGGAACATGCAGCTCATGCACTGCTTTGTGGCATTCGCTGCCACGAGACTGCGCAAGCGCGACGGTTGTGGCGGCTTGGCGGTTGCGGCCGTTGGCAAATGCGCATGGGCGTCCACGTCGATATCCATCATGTCGTCGTCACCGCCCATGACACAGATGCAAGGCAATAGGCCACATGAACACGCGTCCATGGTCTTTAGATTCGGTTGCGTTGCTTTGGGTGGCGGCGTGTGGTTGACGCGGAAGGCGGCGTGGACGATAGTGATCAGATTGGCCACTTTCAGATTTTTTTTCCATTCGTTGTCCAACAACAGCTATTGGCGGAGAGTGGTGGTCTTAGTGCCACATAATTTACACATCAAAAAATGAAAGAAATGAAATATAACCGGTAATTTATCTCCAAATGGGTTGATAAACCATGCGACGGGACACGCAAGGCAGAGTCACACCGCCACAAGAAAAAGTCAGCGAACCACGAGCCAAATGCACTGGACTGGGTAACGCACTGCAGCGGTTTTTGGCCGGAATATGGGCCCTTTAGCTTGTTTGCCACAACTTTGGCCCATTTCGTCCAATCACTGAGAAAATGACACCACAAGAATGCTGAAATCCATGGTTAAATCACTGCATCAATTTCAGCACCAGCTGATTGAAAACGAGCAATTGGCACACATTCAAACACGCCCTTGTGTCTTTTTAAGCACCAGTATTTGACCGGATTTTGGGCATACAAAATCCAAATACAGCCTGATATGTCAGAATATGCTCCAACCAACCAACGGCTTTGTATATGTGAAATACTGCAATCCCATTGGATGAGAAATTCCGGCCAATTTTGATGCCGGCCAAATACTGCTGTTACACGTTCCCATGAGTTCGATGATTAGTCTGCTTAACATGGAGGAATATGATTGTGTCTCCCATACAACTTGATCTTAGTATGTGGGATTTTGTATAATCATACGCCGCCTTCTAATCACCAATACCCTATCTGTATTGAAATATATTTGCTCCATGTTATCCAATGAGTGTGAGGCTAGCGTTTCCGACACACTTCCGACCCATTTTGTCGGAAGCTTGCTCCAGATTCACGTGGAACCATTCATTTTCCAAAAATAGGAGGGGTCATTCCCATATATGCTTTTTCTCCGGCAACTGGGATGAATGTAGAGTGTAGTTCAACACCCATTCAACACCCAGACGCGAGATCAGTCCATGTCAACGCTTCCGTTCGCTTCTTGGAGAAGGAGAATGTTGCATTGAGCTATGTGTACGAGTGCCTCGCCACTGATCCATAACAGGGACCGAAAAATCGGACATCGTGGTCATGGGGAAGTTCAAGCAGCCCCGCGCGTTTCGCCAAGCAAATGTGAAAAGCATGACATTTGTTTACTATAATAACGATACTGCATGGCAGAATCGCAACAATTTTTGTGATTGACTACGTGCGTTTGACCAGAAAATGATTGGTAGGCCTGTGCTCCTACTACTGGACAACGCATCGTCGCATGTAGCGGCACAGGTAACGTGGAAATCAAGTTTTCGCCGCCAAATTTGACAGCTCATGTTCAACCACTGGATGCAGGTGAGGGTTTTTTTCTATTTGTATATGTGGAATCTATTGAAAATTATTTCTCATGAGCATATCTTATTTGGTTTTATTCGGTCATTTAAAGCACGATACCGCCGAAAGTTCGGTCGCTGGCTGCTGAAAACACCCCATGCGAAACTGGATCGCAAGATCAACATCCTAGAAAGAAATTCGATTTGCGATTTCAAGTTGGGAAGAGGGATCCGCAACTGTTGGATGAAGTGCGATATTGTGGACCTACTTATGGCGTCCAAAATCACACAGGATCGCGACTGCTACCAACCCATTGAGAAAAGGGTGGAAGAGGACTTGTCGAAATTGATGAAAGGACGGAACTGTTCGGTTGCAGTTGCTGAATACATGGAGGGCGACCTGGGCAAGCCCATTGAAGGAAACGAGGATGCTGTGGAGCGACCGACAAGTGGCAGTGACGATGGTAGTGAATGCGGTGAAAATAGCGACGGTGGAGGAGCCATTGTACCGTCAGAGGCTGCATGCGCCAATAATAGTTTTTTCTGTGCATCATGACAGCGATGAAGCCGACAAGAAGCTTACGGCTGAAACAGACTACGTTAGGAAGCAGTACGCCCTGCGGAAGACACAAGCGCTCACTAACTCTTTTTTTTGGCAAGATATAATTTCAATACATTTTACCACCCTCCCAACATGACTGATTTGTACGAGACGTCAACCGAAACTGTAGCACCAAAAGTGACCCTGGAAGGAGGGACGACAATACCACCCCACCGCTCTCAGCGCCAGACATCGTGCGCCATACAACAAGCGGTCACGACCCAGAATACCTCCCACCCCTCACGCTGCGACAAACTCACATAACTACCGGGTGTCCGGGTCCCTTGACCCGCAGCCACCGCATCGCGACGAGGCATTCCAATCCGTCCTGGACTGGCCACACTGCTTGATGACGGGCTTGCGACAGCTAGTATTGGCTAAATAGATCGTGCACGCTGCTGT